>JAASAO010001697.1:0-28855 GCA_017311375.1 Mytilus coruscus | reverse complement strand
GGTAATTGTTGGCTGCGTGTTGCATGGATTGTTGACTGATAGATATCAGAAATTCTTTCCATTGTAATAACAAAGCATTCCTTAACACCTGTAGCTATATCAGGTATGATTAATCCTGAGGAGGTTCTGTGGACTATGAAAAGAAAAATCTTGTTGCCTTCAACACATACAACAATATCATGTGACTTGTCAAATGATAAACCAATAAATCCTGAAAACAAGAGTTTTCTCCCCTCATACTGCTTGACGGTTCACATGCTCAGACATGCACCGATAATACGATTTGGTAGAGCTGGTGGTATTATGGTCCCTTTGAAAAGAAATGCTAAGCATATAGCATGTATAGATCTCTCTGGTGTACATTCTTTCTTCATGAAGATGGTTGTATTTCTCTCTGTCACCATACAGGGAACAAAGAAGTTTTCCACCGTTAAGCGACTTCCTGTAGTTTTATCATATCTCCGTTGCTGTGGCAAGATGTCTAAATAAATCAGAATGTCAAATATAAACTCTTTGTATGGTAAAATTGCATTGAAATCTGTTTGCTCCCAAATTAGGTAGAGGTCTTCCTGTCTTATGATCCCACATTTTGACATTCTTTTGTTTCCTGAATTCTTCTTTCGTCTGGCTAAAATACTTTATCTGCAAAATATAACAAATATACAAAACCATTATAAAAAGGAGATAATGTGGTATGATTGCCAATGTAAAAACTATTCACCATAGACAAAACAACTTGGACGTAAGGCATATAAGGTTTAACATGTTTGTAACTGATCAAAGTTCACTTGAAAGCAAAATTCTATCATATTTTTAGCAAATCTTGAAGTTTAATTAATTAGATTGTATTTCTGAACAAGAGTATTTGTCCATAGGACACCTTGCCCCGCTCACCATATATCCTAAGTCCATGTTTTATGTAAACTGTGAGCTGAATGGCAGAGTAAGTCTTTAGAGAAAACTACAGGTGTTAAATACTGGAATACTGAAACTTGGGTAATAGAAATATTGAGACATTGCTGAAATAGAGAACGTCGATGAATTACCAATTCATGCATATACTTGAGATGATGCAGCTAAAATAATATTGTCCTTTCTTAATCAATACTGGCACTGTTTTGTTTAATAAATATTGTACTTTACTGAATTATTTAATTACAGATAAAAGCACTCATACCACATCTTCCTATATCTATTGTCCCTGGCCTGAGTTAATTTTTTTGAATAAAGTTACCCCTGGTTACTCCCCTTAGTACAGGAAATTACTTAGAATTTACGCAAATCCATGAGAGAACTTTCTTTCATGTTTTGATATTTTGTACTTTCCTATTCTGAAATTTGGTAGGGAAATTTTAATTGCCCAAATGTATTTCCGTATTACCGGTCTACAGACCGTTTGCTTGTAAGCATATTGCACAGAACAGAACAGAACTACTTTGGTTAAACTGGCATTGATTTCCAGCCATATTCTGATTTATTTGAAAATTAGGTGTTCTGGTTTTATCACTGGTTTAAAACCAAATAACAAGGTTTTGAATAGTCGGACTATAATTTGGTATATTTCCTTGAAACAACTACAATTGGTAGTTGTGGCTAATTACATTTTGTACATCAGTCTGTTTCACTTTTAACATTGTTGGAACTTCAACACTAGACTATACAAAAGAAGATGTGGCATGATTGCCAATGAGACAACTCTTCACAAGAGACCAAATGACACAGAAATTAACAACTATAGGTCACCGTACGACCTTCAACAATGAGCAAAGCCCATACCGCATATTCAGCTATAAAAGGTCCCGAAATGACAAATGTAAAACAATTCAAACTAGAAAAACTTACGGCCTAATTTATGTACAAAATAATGAACGAAAAACAAATATGTAAAACAGCAACAAACGACAACTACTGAATTACAGGCTCCTGACTTTGGACAGGCACATACAAAATGTTTCGGGGTTAAACATGTTAGTGGGCGCCCAACACTCCCCCTAGTCCTGGGACAGTAGTGCAACAGAACAATACAAACACTGTACAAAACAATAAACAAACAACGCATATGATCAACAGCAACAAACAACAAACACTCAATTGCAGCTCCTGACTTGGGACAGGCACTAGTTTACATGTTGTAGCTTTTACTTTGAAACTACTGTGAAAGTACTTTTATTCGTGGATATCAGTTTGCATGGTTACATGTTCGTGGGTTCTTATATTCGTGGATTTTGATTTTCTCAAAAAAATTGAGTAAAAAATTTGAAGCAATCAGAAAAGGAGATTCTTGAAAATAATCACTTTGTTTTATAACATGTATAATGATTTAAAGTACAATGCAAAATATTATAAGGTGTTGATTTTAACCTGCTTGTTCGATCGTCTTATATTACTCATCAAATTTTAATAAAATAATTGCTTTCAGAAATAATCTGATTCATCTATGCTTACTAATTTCTGATTTGTAAGAAATTGCAAAATAAACCTTTTAATTGTTGCACACGTATAATCAGAAGTGATGACACCAATTAATCTGAGATCGAATGATCATCAGATAAATGATCATCAAAGGTGTTAATTGGACCATAAAAAATGTCACTTCAAGAAAACAATGCTACAAATATACTTTGACAAATCGATTTCTAGCATAAATTCTTATGAAATAACAAGAGTGCACATACTGAAATGTCTCGCCTATTTTACTGACAATTGATTTTATGTTGATATGTCTTAAATATAAAGTTTAACTACAAGTATCACATAAACTTAACTTGATCCAGGAAAATGAGGCCAAGGTCAGAAAAACCAAGTCAGAAATACATGTACACCTTACAAATCTTTCATACACTGAATACAGTTGACCATTTGCTTATAGCATACAAGAACCATGGAGACCAAACCATGAAAACTTTATATTGACCAATGAACTATGAAAGTGAGGTCAATGTCAGATGAAACCTGAGAGACAGATATGTACAACTTACAATCACTCCATGAATCACATAGTTTCTAAGAAACAAACTTAAACGGGAAAACTTAACATTGAGTAATAAACAATGTAAATGAGGTCATGTCAAATAAAACCTGCCAGACTGACATGTACCTCTTAAAATATTTCCACACACCAAATATCATAGTTGACTTATTGCATACAGTATTAGAAAAACAGACCAAAACATCAAAACTTAACCACTGAACCATGAATAATGAGGTTAATGTCAAGGTCAGATGACACCTGCCAGTTGGACATGTAAACCTTACAATCATTCCATATACCAAATATAATATTGCGTATAGAATTTAAGATATGGACTTGACCACGGAACCTTAACCTAATGTTCACTGATCCATGAAATGAGGTTGAGATCAAGCAGTCTGCACCAAAATATTTTCCGGCTACTAGTCTGAAGACCAATATTCCAACATTTTTCTTATGTGTCTAAACAAATATTTGCAAAAACTTACTAGTCCGAATGAAAATTTACTAGTCGGGGCATCGGACTAGTGGCTAACGGTGCAGACTGTCAAGTGAAAACTGTCTTACAGGCATGAGGACATAGCAAGGTACGCACATACCACATATATATAGTTATCCTAATACTAATAATACATGTAATAAGAGAGAAATTGACATTACAACAAATCTCAACTCGTTTTTCAAATGGTCACGGAACCATGCAAATGAGGTCAAGGAAACAATAGACATATTACAGACGGAAACTTCATATCATAAGGCATCTATATACAAAGTATGAAGCATTCATGTCTTCTACCTTCTGAAATATTCATCTATTTTTAAGTAAGTAGTTAGTTAACGCCGCCGTCGCCTGATCAATATCCCTATGTCTGGCTATCTGCAACAGTCAAAAAAAAAACAAAAAAAAAAAAAAAAAACAATATGATTTTTTTTCCTAGGAGAGTTATAAGGAGATAAAATGAACTTCATCATCGCATATTACTGGAATTCTGACTTTCATCGATCAAAACTAAATTTTCATGAGAATTAAAAGGTTTAAGTCGTACAGTTTAAATTTTTCAAAGACACTTCAATTCGTGGATAAAGCCATCCACAAAAACCACGAAAATTGATACTCCATGAAATATTTGATTACCATATTTTCAAAAGTGTCAAAGACATTGCTGATATAAACCTATGATATCAATTTCATAAAAATCTTGCAAGAATCGTACACATGAGAGCGCTAACGATGCAATTTTCCATATACTTAATATCTCCAAGGGACATAACTCTTTTGAAAATTATGTATCGGCAAAGATTTTCGAACTCATCCAAGACATTGATAATATAAACCTAAGATATAAATTTAATAAAAATCTAGCAAGAATTGTACACATGAGAACGCCCACAAGGCAATTTTCCATAAAATTAATATTTCCATGGGTCATAACTCTTTTAAAAATAATTGATCGGCACTGATTCTCGAACTCGTCCAAGACATCGCTGATATAAACCTACAATATAAGTTTCATAAAAATCTAGCAAGAATTGTTCACATGAGAGCACTAACAATGCAATTGTCATAATTAATGTTTCCAAGGGTCATAACTCTTTTAAAAAATTTGAAAGGCACTTGCTGATATAAACCTATGATATAAATTTTATAAAAATCTGCAAAGAATTGTACATGTAAGAGCAGTAACAAAACCAGACGGACTGACAGACAGACGCCCGGTATTTGTATGCCCCCCCCCCTCCCCCAGGCAACGTGTTGCGCGGGGGAAAATAATTACCTGTCACTAGGAACCATATAATCTCCAATATAAGTATTGACACAAATACCTGTCAAAAATGACCACATAACCTCCATAATAAGTATTGACACAGATACCTTTCAAAATGATCCCATTACCTCCATAATAAGAATCAACATAAATACCTGTCACAAAGGACCACATAACATCAATAATAAGAACTGACAATGGCAGTCAGCAGGGTTTAAGAACATTTGTTGTTCGACCTGTTAGTCAAATGCGTTTTGTTAAAATATACTTTTTCACTTTTTTGGTCTTTTGGAAAATGTTTTTTGTGCTGTATTTAGACCCCTCTTACAAGAAATTTGTTTTGCATGCACACGTATAAAAATTGCGGTTTTTATCCAACGCAATCATAGGTTTGAACGTTGTTTTCCATTTTTAGATGGTGATGTTCCTTTGGCACCATCTTACGGTGTTTATATTTCACAGCTCGTTCGCTATTCCCGTGTCTTTTGTGACGTTTTTGATTTTAACGAACGTAATCTATGTATTACTGGTAAATTATTAAACCAGGGATATCGTTACCATAAATTACATAAAACCTTTACTAAATTTTTCCATAGATATAAAGATTTGGTTTTGAAGTTTGGTTGTACCTGTAGAAAACTTATTTCAAACGGGATAGCACATCCTCATTTTTACGGAAATGTTGTTAACCGTGCCCGGAAATTTAGAAATGATCCTTGTAAACTTATCGCTCCTTTAAATAAACTTATTCTAAAAGGTTACCAATTCAACACTGTAATAAGATCATTGAATATTGTTTTTATTGGTATAAATATTGATTTTGTTATCAGTAAATTAAAAGCAAACTAAATATTACTAGTATGTTTTATACATATACACATTCATGGATCTACAATCTGTCGATACCTGTATCTTGGCATTGCACAAGGTCATGTTTTTCTCTGACTGTTTATGACGTCTTTACACTAAATACGTTGGATGTTGGATGTGTACGGATTGATAATTTAGTCTTAGATGCATGATTTTTTTATTAGTTGTTTGTGGCTTTGAACTAGCTGTCAGATAACTGCGAGTACTCTCAGATCTGTTCCTAGTGTCTTTTTGTTGTTGGGATGTACAAGTACCCTGCCACGTCCACTTGTATTTTTGTCCATCTGATGAGTTAAGCCTTTTTCAACTGATTTTTATAGTTCGTTCTTATGTTGTACTGTTATATCACTGTCCCAGGTTAGGGGGAGGGTTGGGATCCCGATAACATGTTTTACCCCGCCACATTATGTATGTATGTGCCTGTCCCAAGTCAGGAGCCTGTAATTCAGTGGTTGTCGTTTGTTTATGTGTTACATATTTGTTTTCGTTCATTTTTTCTACATAAATAAGGCCGTTAGTTTTCTCGTTTGAATTGTTTTACATTGTCATTTCGGGGCCTTTTATAGCTGACTATGCGGTATGGGCTTTGCTCATTGCTGAAGGCCGTACGGTGACCTATAGTTGTTAATTTCTGTGTTATTTTGGTCTCTTGTGGACAGTTGTCTCATTGGCAATCATACCACATCTTCTTTTTATACACGTATAAAAATTGCGGTTTTTATCCAGCGCAATCATAGGTTTGAACGTTGTTTTCAATTTAGACTTGGTTGTATACATATATATATATATACAGAATAGAGAATGGAAACGACATTGTGTATATACATGTTGAATAGAGAATGGAAATGACATTTTGTATATACATATATACACACATATATATATATATATATATATATATATATATATATATATATATATATGAATAGAGAATGGAAATGGGGAATGTGTCAATGAGGTAAAACATATATGTAATACATCATGTACATGTTATAATACTGAGCAAAAAAGTTTACCACACCAAATATTTTTCAATCTCATATTTAAAAAGACTTTTCTTCCAAATATAACAGTTAATTATCTAACCATAATGTTATTTATATTTACTTGTGAAAAATATAATTTCAGATTTATTTCTGCAATTATTATTAAAAATTTAATCTGCGTTTTATACATTACAAAAAATGGGGCAACATTGCTGATCCATTTAGTTATTAGACTCTTGTAAATCAAGTTGCTTCCCTTTACCTATAGTAGACTGGTTCTTAACTGGGCAATTTGACTCAGTCAATGGAAAGCATATAAAACTTAACTTGTTATGTAGATTTTTTTTAATAACTATTTATATCAAAAGCTGAACCAACAAACAAATGTAATTAATAGATTTGAAAAGCATATATATTACACCAATTGCACAAGGAAAAATAAGCTCTTTCCACTTCCTCTTAGATATTGGCAATGAAAATTAATGTCCATCTTTCCTAATTGTGTTATTTTTGTTTTCAAAATAATAAACTTGGAAACCAGTATTTGCCAAATTGACTATTGACTATTCAAAATAATTACTCGAATGAACGCTTTGATATTAACAAAAACTAAGGTTTATTATTTAAGGTGATTTATCTCTGAACGTGTTAAATATTTTCTATTCACCGTGAATTTAAAAATGGAAAATATTTTTGAGAAAATCGAAGAAAAACATATTTTAGACAAGGAGGAAATTTAGTTTAACTGTAGTGAGCATCCAAGAGAAATAGTGATACATTTTGTGATACCTGTAAGAAGGCAGTTTGTTTTGATTGTTCTAGAGAATCAAACAGAGACCACAAATAGAAAATAAAGCCGTCGATGCAAGACAAAATATTCCTAAATTATGCACTCAGATTGAAAATAAAAAGTTCATTTTGGTGATAACGCTGGATAAGATTCATAACTGCAAATCACAAGTATCAAAATTGGATGAAGTTATAGAAAAGATACACAAAAGAGCAAACGAGCTCATGGCAATTTTTATGGAAGAGCGGGATTCGCTTATAGATCAGTGTAATCAGTCCTCTATTTCACAAGAAAAATACTATCAGATTGAAGACAGTATTGTTCGTAGATTTATAGACCTGTATAACTTAAGCCTACATGAAGCCTCCGATGTCGTCAAAAGTACTAATAATATCGAGCTAGTTCTTTTCGAGAGTAAACTGAAAAGTCAGATAAGAGATTTTAAACCGAGAGCTATACGACCTTCGTCTACACCTAAATATAAATCGGGGAAATCCGATAGAGAAATAATTAAAAAAAACATGATTGGTCTAGTGACCTGTGATGACAATTTTGCCGACATGACATCCTTAGCTGGTGAATTAGTCGGAATACAAGTTAAGCTGGTATCCTCAGTAAGGTACAGTTGTTTGAATGTTGTTTCGTTTTGTTTTCAAGACAATGAACTGGCATGGATCAATCCAGCAGAGTCAACGATTGGTGGAGTCATAGACAGCAAAGGAACAGAACACAAAAGATTCGATTTCGGAACTGAGTTGTCCGATTTTACTATTACCGATAGAAATGTTATATTAGGAACAGACACAAAAAATAAGCGAATAGTAAGAGTTACAAGTAATTGGATACTGAAAGAAGTTCTCAACACTGCACCATTACAACCACATGGAATTTATGCTTGAAGGAATGGGAACTTACTGGTTTCTCAGATGTATAGAGACGATCCCAAATCTGTTGATAGTAAGCGTCTGGTACATCGTCTAGGTAAAGACTATACCGTTAAACTTACAATACAATTTACGGCCTCATTTTTCACTAAGAAACACTTCCTTAACCATCCGAGACGAGTGACAGAGAATAGTAATGGAGATATAATAGTTGTCTATTTATCTACAGAAACATCGGCAAAGGTACTTGCATTTGATTTTGTATGAAAATTGCATTTTACATATGAAGGTAACCCAAGGAGATAAAAGTTTTTGCCTTTTGATGTTTGTTGCGAATCCGATTTACGATTTTTTGTTTCGGATTTTAACAATCATAAAATTAACGTTTTAGGTTGTGACGGTCAGTTTATTCGGGAAATTCCAACAAAAATAGAAGGATTACTTAATCCTATTGGTATTGCCTTTGACAAGAAAGAAAAACTTTGGATCGGAGGGAAAGGTGGGTGAGAAAATCTTGATATGCGTGACCCATAAGACAATTTGAATCGAAAGGGCAGATTCCCGTTCTGAAAAAAAGTTAAATCACAAAAATACTGAATTCCGAGGAAAATTCAAAACGGAAAGGCCCTAATTAAATGGCAAAATCAAAAGCACAAACACAGAAGATGACGTTGGAAAACGTAGTCAAATTTGTATTGACATGAAATTATGTAAAAAAAAAATAACCAGTACTTTTATGTTTTGTGTTTTAAATCTTTAATATTTTCCGAGTTGCATTTCAGCACGACTTATGTTTAGATGCTGACTCAATTACTTAATGTGTTTTATTGTGTTTACCAAATATTTATATAAAGCCAAAAAAATGGAGCAAAAAATCACATAACAATCGTGAATGGTACCTTAACATGATAATCTACCCAGGTTATTGTGCATGCGTGACGCTAAAGCTTTTGTTTCGCTCCTTATGCATTACTTTAGATGTAAGTATCGTGTGCACAGCCATTAATTTCTTGCCCTTTTCATGGTGATTAGTATCAAAATTACAAATCATATTATCGCTAAAGACCTATTTCAGTATTATTTGCTAATTTTGTATATCTAAACATTCTTTCAACCTCTCAAAGCTTCAATCTTTCTGAATAAAAGAATTTGGGAGTAAAACGACAATGAAGCACAGTTACACAACAACATAATCAAACGACGAAAGACGATTAGCACTTCATCTGCAATAGACTTATGAATAGATTAAGATTAAGATTAAAAATTCATATCTACACCCATCCCTTTTCAAAGGATACATATTGAAATAAGAATCGATAGTATAATTACAAATGAGACTAGGCACCCAACAAAATTACAAAAATGGGATGAAACCGCACGAAAATAAAACTAGGAGTCTGTATCGCTCACCTATCAATTTCTCATAAAATTGATACAATGAAATGAAAATATTTTAAATAGTTTCCAGAAAAAAACGCAAAAAACTTGAATAGCATCCCTCCGGGACAAAAACTACTTTTAGGAGTCTACCGAGGATTTCAGCCATTAATTTTTATTTGTAGGTTATATCCGGATGATCATTTTGCCTCTTACAGAATACCTCTATCTGTTATAATTTTAAAGATAATAGCATATATCGAGAAAAAAAGCAAATTGTGAAAAACATAAATCATCATTTAAGGGCAATAACTCCTATAAAAAGTCGTATGACAGTTTTGGTCTAAATAAGTGGTAGGTAAATCTTGACTTTCGGAATATTTTTGCTCTACCAGATTTTTTTTTATCTCTAAAACAATTTACAAGATAATACACAATACTTGAATTTTACCCCTACGTTCTATTTGTAACCTTGGCAGCCATGAATTTGTTTTATCTTTTTACAGCACCTGGTCAATATCTCTGCTGGTCGGTACTTCGGTACTGACTTGATTTATTACAAACTTTCTAAAATTGTCCGTTCATAAATTTTGAAATTATAAAGAAACTAAGGTTTCTACTCCCTCAGGCAAAGTTGATCTTCGATGAATTTTGGCTATTTTTTAGGTACTTTTTGGTCATAAATCTAGGCAACTGTTTCGGTTCTTATACATCATCGGCTTTCAAATATTCGGCTTTGAGCGTTACTGGTGAAGGTAAATCCAGAAAAGGCTTCTTCGGATGCATGAAATATATAACGTGTTATTTTCAATTTTCTAATAGGCAGGATAATCGGACACATATTGTAAACTAAATATCCTACACGTTGATTGTGACCAAGTTTGTTCTATTTGGCCCAGTAGTTTCAGAGGAGAAGATTTTAAAAAGTTAATTGACGACGACGAACGACGGACGCTTAGTGATAGAAAATCTCACACTGGCCATGTGAGCTTAAAAAAAACAATAAAAAAACATTCAGTATTGTATGGCAATGCATTGAAGAAGAAAAAGTTTTGATTAAGTATGAGTTATATATGCTTATTTGTATCATTTAACACAATGTCATAAACAATTATATAACTACATTATTCCTTTCACTAAATAGGACATAAACTAGAATTTAACGTCCAACCCCGCCGACGTCTCCTGGACATGGCTGTATTTCATCAGCAATAAAGACAGCCTTTTGCGAACAAGGTCCATCAGGTACCACTTTACAATTATCAGGTTTATTGGTGATACGTATGCCGATACTGAAACAGAAATGAAAGTTTTATACATGTGAATAAACTCATCATAGATACCGGGATTAAAAGTTTGTACGCCAGACGCGCGTTTTGTCTATAAAAGACTCATCAATGACGCCCGAGTCAAAAAAAAAAAAAAAAATAAAAAGCTCAATAAAGTGAAGAGCATTGAGGACCTAGTGAAAGGATAATGAATTGGTTTTAACAAAATTATCGTTGTTGCCTATAATTGCATGGCGGATAGTTATGTCATTGGCAATTATACCACATATTTATATAACTATATTTAAATATTCAAGGCTGTTTTTAAGCTTTGATTTTTTCGAAAAGTACCGCGAAATATATACTCTCAAACCAATCGAAAATACCGAATTCGAGAAAATAAGTACACCAGAAAAAAGTGCATATACAGATATTTATAATATAAAGTAGCCGAAATAAAACCAATATGACAAATAGAAAAACAACCTACGAGCAGCAACTCAAGGATCTTTTCGTACAGCTACATTCAATACTGTAACATTCTTTGGTAGATTTATAATCTGTTCCGTCTTTTATAATTCTTCCTTTGTAGACACAATCTAAAGAAAACAAATGGTTGACTGTTCAAACTACCGTAACAATCATTTAAAGTAAAGTGTCATCTAATCTGACAATTGATAATATCTCAGTTCTTTTTTAAAGTATTCACTAAGACGTAATTGGTATATATAAAAACTCACCAAAGATACCAGACGTATAATTTTGTACACCAGATGCGCTTTTCCTTTACATAAAACTCGTCAAATTAGGCCAAAATCAAAACAGCTGGAAGCACCAACTTAATAAAGAAGTTGAAGGTCATTGAAAACCACAAATATCAGAAAGGTTTGCCAAATCTTTGCTTGGGTACAAAAACCGTAAATCTACAAAAACCCACATATTAATGAAATGATATGTCAGAACAATAGCGTTTTATATAAAGTTATGCAAACAAATCGACCAAACGACATTTATAAACCATATTCCACAATTTAGACAACCTAATATTATGAGAAAAAATATTAAATATTTTGATATTCATTTTTCTAATTAAATTAATTACTTTCACTGTTTTCAAGCTGAACAGTCAAACAATTTTGTTAATTACACAGAAGCACTCATAGATTAGTAGATTAATAGAAATGAAAAATGCTTTGGACTACCCCAAACACTCTGAAAATTATGTATATGTATATGTATGTTTATTCCATATTTATTTATAAATATGCTGCAAAGATGAACATTTAAAAACAGATTTGCATATTTAAGATTTAAATGCATTTACCTTAATTAAAGATCTAAAACATTTACTGAAGGTCCTCAATGTTCTTCAACTGATTAATGTATTTTTTATTTGTGTGTAACTTTGAAGACGTAACGCGCGTTTGGCGTACGGCGTACAAAATTTTACGCCTGTTAGCCATGATGAGTTTATTTGCTCTTTTACTATTGTTCTCGACCAGTTATCCGTTAAGTGTATCGTTTGGTTTGTTTATCAGAAGAGCAACACGATTTAATGTTTTTGAAAAACGCTTTCATAATAATCAGTTATATATATACAAATATTAGACATTTAACCGAAATAAACTCGGTTGATGTTCAAATCATAGTGTATATTTATATGACTAGCACACTTGATCAGTTGCTATCACTGCCAATTCATTTACTCTACTTACAATATTGAATTTGTCAATAGATTTTCACTATATATATAAATTACTTGAGAAAAAAAGTTGAAATATTATACTGTACAAAAAGACACATTGAAAATAAACAATGTAATTCAAAAATCTGAATGATAATAATTTATTCCTTAATAATAAAGTGGCAAGGTGATCTAGAAATCAGTGTGGTCCAAAAGTTTATTTGTACACATGTTGCATTTGCTTATATCATGTATATTGCCAACACCATTGGGTTAAAAGGAAAGTGAACGCTTATTCATTGTGTCTCGTACTTAAACTATCGCCTCGGTGGTGTCGTGGTAGAGTGTTCGCCTTGAGTGCAAGAGGTCCTGGGTTCAAACCCCGACTGGATCAAACCAAAGACTTTCAAATTGGTATTTCTGCTTCTCCGCTAAGCACGCGGCATTAAAGAGTAAGAGCAAAGACTGGTCGGCTCGGAGTCGGAATAATGTGTCCGGGTAAGGTGACATGTCTTTCTGCGGACTGTTGTGAACTAGCACGTTAAAAATCGGAATCAGCGTGTTGGTATAGTACAAAGCAGGGTAAATATTTATATGACATTAACATGTTCTTGTCCGGAATATGCATATTAATTTGCCGCTGGACGTTAAGCAGCCATCCATCATCATCATCGTACTTAAACTATTGTTGTGTCGATGGACTTTTTGTAATTACGATTCCTTTCTTAATTAGACCGTAATATATGTAAGCTTAAATAACCACTTAATTCTTTAAAATACTATTCGATTACATTCATACTGTTGATTTTAAAAGGCAATGAAAATAAATATAAAAATTTACGAACTTATAGCACAAGAAATATGATTAAAAATATGTTCATTACTGACCAAAAAAGTATAATCGAACCAGTTTTCCAGTAAAACATAATGTAAACGAAAGAAAAATAGTTTCAATTAAATTCTTGAATTACACTTTACAATTACATGTAAATGTTGACAAAACATTTTAATTATCCAGGAATAGATTACCTAAGCTGTATTTGGCAAAACATTTCGGAAATTTTGGATCCTCAATGGTCTTCAACTTCGTACTTGATTTGGTCTTTTAAACTTTTTAAATATATTAAGGCACACATCCTGTGTGTATAGTGTACCATGTCATATTGATATGTGTAAAATCGACATTTGAATATCATCCGATTGATAGCAGAGATGTGTCGTGAGTGAGTTCGAACCTAAGTCGCGGCAAATAAAAGTTTACAAAAGTTTAAAATAACTTTTAAAACTAATTCCAGATGGAATGTAGAAGCGAATTTAATTTTAACTTGTAAAAGAGTTGATCGTAACTCCGAACGTTTCCGAATGTTACGGGGTTAACTAATATAATTTTGTAAAAGATCACAGTAAAAACAAACACAAAGCATCGATATAAGAATACTCGCAGTTACTGAAAGCTAGTTCAAAGCCAATTACAACTTATAGATAATTCTTGTTCGCACAGACTAAAGTATCAAACAGTGAACACCCCACGGTGTTAGTGTACAGACGTCAAAAACAGTCTGAACAACGCATGCCCGTATTCAATGCCAAAATATAAGTAAACAGTATCGACAGGATGTAACATCATGAGTGATTATACTCTTCATATATAGCAATATATGTCTAGGTATGTTCAATGTTAGTACCGATAAAAACAATATTCAATGAAGAACTGGGTGTTAAATTGATAACATTTAAGAATACGTTTATTCAAAGTTTAATTATATTAACAACATAACCATAAGAATTAGGATGTGATATCCCGTTTTTAATTAGAATTCATCAGCTAAGGCCAAATTATCTAACGAAATATTTGTATCTATAAAAGAATTAGGTAAAAGTCTTAATCAATTTGTGATAACGAAATCACTGACTTCATAATTTACCAGTTATACATAAACAATGCAACAAAACACTACATAGAAAACAAAAGACTTGGCGACACCAACCCCACCAAAAATATGGGGTACTATCAGGTGATTCGGAAGGGTTATCAGATCCTGTTCCACTAGTGGCATCCATCGTGTGAGAATGATATTAATTGCATCGTTGCTATAAAAGTGTGGTGAATGATATATTTCTTCTTTTCAAAGGGTCTGTGCGCTCGCAGAGAGGTTTCAATTTCATTGACGAAAATGATTTTTTAAAAGGTGAAATTCATGTCCCAATTATTCATATAATATGTGAGTTATATTACAACTTCAAGTTTTAATTGTTTTAAAAGTATAAATGAAATGGAAACTGAAAGATAAACGCTCGGTTCACTGGCATTTAGATTATGACTTCATATATAAATAAATGATTTAAGTTTACCTGTTGGTCCCTGTCTAAAACAGAACCCATCTACAGTTGATGACAGCCCTACGATAAGACAAAACACACACAGCCAAATGTGCACCATGCTGTTAAAAAGTTTGAATACATAACCTAGATATATGATGCTAAGTATTTATATATCCGGAAAACCAATGGCTTAAGAAAACCTTACTCGACGAATATTAAATAGTCATCATCAAATTGAGCAGTATTTGTATTGATGTTTTTGAAGAAATCCACGTACACACTTCCTGGACTTTGATTATTAAGCTTTTTATCGTAAAGGCTGTTACATAATTTATCTTATTTAGCTTACTGAGATGTACTTTTGTAATTCTGAATTGTAATGTAAAATATGCCGTCTTTTCAATCGTTATAAACCTTCTTTGTTGTATAAATAGGGAAAAAAGTATCAAGATGACAATCAAAAACCATAAATGGAATGAAAGAAGCAGTATAACGAAAAGGCAAAAAGATAAATACATCAACAATCCATAAAACACTACACATAGACTGGTTCTCTGTCCTTTATCTGTTTGGCTGTGATACCCGTATGTTGCAAGGGAGAGGACCAGCCTAACACTACACAGAAAAGAGTTTGGACAGCACAACCCCTTGGTTTCTCCTAAGAATAGAGATTCTCCGAAAGGATTAACAATTCGGCTCCAAATATGATACCTTGTTTGCTCTTGGAAAATAAAGATCGTTCGGTGTTGTCACGATCGCGAAAAGAGAAAGGAATTGTGATACGAAAAACTGAACATATCTGTAGTTAGTGATTCATATATTCCATATTGTATTGGTAACAAAAGTCATCTTCAAGTCGGAAAACAAATTCAGTATATTATCTGTTTACTGAAATAGGGTTGCTAGTTTTTCGGTTCTTTTATGTTTTCGTATAATGCCTAAAGTTCATTGGTTTTAGTATATATCAGGCTGTTGGTTTTTCTTTTTTGAAATAAGAAGATTTCAAATGAGACAACATTCCAGCAGTGACCAAATGACATAGAAGTTACCAACTATAGGTCAATGTCTGACCTTCGACAATGAACAAAACCCATACCGCAAAATCAGCTATAAAAGGCCACGAAATGACAAATGTAAAACAATTCAAACAAGAAAACTAACGGCTTGATTTACGTACAAAACAAAATGAACGAAAAACAAATATTAAATACAACAAAAAAATGACAACAACTAAATAACAGGCTCCTGACTTTGGACAGGCACATACATAATGTGGCGGGGTTAAACTAGATTGCTGGGGCCAACCCCCCCCCTTACCTGGGACAGTGGTGTAGTTTACTAACGTTATGGGGTTTGCTCATTTTTGAAACTCGAACAGTCCTCTATATTGGCAGTCATATAGCATCTCCTTATTACAATATATCAACCTAAGTTAAAGTGTCAAATAATACTACATTGAATTTCTTAAATGTACAATATATATGTACTTTATCCATTTTAACACTGATACATCTGATTAACTGTCATATGTGTTTATTTGCACTAGCGATGAGGAAGGCTTTCCTCTTTGAATACCCCCCTTTTTTTTAAATTGCATTGTTTGTGTAAAATATGAAATGTCTACTAGAAATATAATGCCCTTGATAACATAATCACTTGAATCATTTTGAATGAAAATTTGATCCAATACAATTTTCACTCTTTAAATATTTGTATGAGATATGGTGAATGGTTAACTAACACTGAAAATTAAGGTAGGTGTATAATCTCTCATGTTGTTTGCCAGATGCTGCCTCAACTATTTTGATCAATACTTTGTAATATGTATCTTTCATATTATTGTAGTGAATTTGCCTATAATAGGCAAACTATACACACTTTGACGTTGACACGGATGCAAATCTTAATAGGTTTGGTTCCTTTTACTAAATTAAATTATTGAATAAACTCTAACATCAGCTATCTGTCTAACAACGGTATTGAAATTTCGCACAGTTTGTTCGTAGCATTGCAAAAGGATCAAGTAATCTTTTATATTAAGTTGCTGGACAAATCTCCCTTATAGTACAGTAAACGACATTAGAGTAAAGAACGGGATGATTATGTTTCACAATATGTTAAGTATTTGAGCTTGTCTCCATACACTGAGATAAATGTATTGATACGGAATAACAGTGTTATTTTGTTTGCATTTGATTATTATACCATTATTTAAGAGGCTTTTTCTTTTCCTGAACGGATTATTAAATGTTTTAATGTAACTCTTATTACTCCATCGATCAAGATTACAATTGGGAAAATTAAAATCTCATTACCAAAATGTAAAATATCAAAAATACCGAACTCCGAGGAAAATTCAAAACGGAAAGTCCAAATCAAATGGCAAAATTAGATAAAAAAAATAGATAACAACTGTCATATTCCTGACTAGGTACAGGCATTTTCTTATGTAGAAAATGGAGGATTAAACACATCACAGTTACCATAATATTAATATAATTTTGTACCAGATGCGCTTTATTTAATCACATGACTCGTCATTGACAATCGAATCAGAATAGTGCCAAGGGCATACGATACAGTTTTGATCCCACGGTGAGTTTTTGTTAAAAGTTTGCATACAAGCAATTTTTTCACCTAATCAATTCAAATATGTAATAGAAAATATACCTTCATTTGTTTTTGAGATAATTGGGGTCAGAATTTTAGCCATTTACTGGACATTTCGGTTTCTTGGACATTTCTAAAGACGCACTTAACGTGTTTGTTTCAAAAGATAAACACAAGCGGATTTTTGTAAAATTTCTTTTCAAATAATTAGTTTTTATCAAAGTTTTATGATTTCAGAAAAAACGGCATTATTTCCTGTATATTTATCTAATTTTAACAAATTCATCGGTAACTTTTTTTATAAAAATTGATACAAATAATCTTCATACGTAATCAAACCTAACGCCATTTTAAAAAAGAGGGGTCCATGAATTCATTTTGTACCTCCCCTGTAACTGTATCGTATGCCCTTAAGACCAAATCAATTACGAAGTTTTAGAGCATTGGGAACCCAAAACGTATTTCGAACAACTCAAAATTTTGTAAACAATAAATTTATACAATTGCCCGATCAATGATATTTGATGTCAACACATAATTGCTGACTACTGGGCTGCCTATAGCCTCGAGACGGAACGTCCACCATCAGTGGCATAACACAGTGGTTGTAAAGGCTCATCAAAGATACCAAGCTTACGGTGCTGTACGACAGACACACGACTCATTACTGACACATTAAGTTCTTTTATGCACAGACATTCATGTGCCTATCACATACATCTCGTCAGTGGTTGTCTCATGCAATATAGAATTTTTACTGTTTTGCAGATCTTGAATACTTTTGTTTCATTCATGTCTAAAGTTTTTAGACTCGAGACGAGTATGAGAAAGGCATATTGTGTTGACACCTTCTGTTTTTCGAGACTGTATTTCGACCTCTATTTGTGATGGTGTCTTTTTTGTATTGTTTGTTGCTTTATCAATAACGTATTTCCCACATCTACTTTTTTATCATATGTTATAAAACAAATGTCAGACTACTGCATTTCATCACGATTTGATACTAGTAACCTGAATTCGAAAAAATTGAACATAGCTATTTATTATTAGATATCATCTCAAAATACTAGATAATTACCGTAATATTTGCAATTCACAATACAATGTATATAATCGTCTCTTAATTACTCTGTGAAGTACAAGTAAACATTCTGTTATGTCATATGATGTGTCTAAAATATAAGTAATTCAATTATAATGAATTTTTTTGACAGATTAATTGCTCCCTTGATACGATGATATGGACAAAATTTTGCCTCATTAGCGGTTTATGTAATGCTCTCAATAGTTGATAGTCTATTATAGTATTTTAAGTATCAAATAACATTGGAAAATGCTAGCTGCTTAGTAACATCATGTATTACTAACTATATATCAAGTCCTTACATTCTTTTCTTTTTTGCAAAATTCTATAATTAGAGATGAAGACAAGTACATGAAACCAGCCTTAACAAAACATAGCTGAGATACAAAAGGTACAACATGATATGGACAACATATTGGTAAACTTTGATTTTAAAAACATCTCTATTTCAATATTATATGGACCAATATTTTGTAAAACTTTGAGTTAAAAAAATCTGTAGTTCACTATACACTGTACTGTCCTATACGGGACGGGATACGTAATAAAGGTAAACAAAGGTATAATTAAAGGGCCCACTTTAAAATGTAAGAGGGAAAGGTTTCAAATCTAATCCCCTGCTCAAACACGCTTTTAAACCAAACATGTTGAAATGTCGATAAAAATAATTTCTAATAAATGCACTTGTAAAATTACCGCAATATTTTTCTTTTTCTTTTCTTTTTTTTTATCATTGAAAAGAAACACTCTTTTTCGCTTTCCTCTCTCAATTGTTTTAAAAATGTTTGCATGTATCAATTACTAGTATCATCATTATTGGCACTGGACGTTTTGCTACAAAGCATTTTGGTGGAATCTTTACATAAGCTATAATCATGCTTCTATCCAAATATTTCCAAAGGTAAACAAAATATGAAAATTTCAAGCATTTCTGTGGTTAATCAGTTTTTTAACGATCTAAGGATAATGCATAGGGTCTCTGCTTTTAAGAAAATAGATTCTTAATTGCAAAGAGCTAGTTATAATCATATAAATCGTAAAAAAAAGATGTTTTATATATACTTGAATGCCTAAGTTTTACTATAAAACACGAGTACTTGAACTTTCTTGTAAAGACGTTTTCTTATAATAATCTTCAAAAATGTACTGTTATTGAATTATTATCCTCTCGTACTCTAATTCTAAGCTGATAGCTTTTTCATATCCAGTGACCTTGACCACAAGAACTCTCGACATAACCTCGGCAACCGCACAACACGAGGGCAAGGGAAACCCTTAATAAAAGAAAAGGTAAACAAACGTGCAATGAAAGGTAGATAGAATTAATTGATTCTGAAAGAAAAAAATTGATACACCAAATAAATTTACAATTGTTAAGAGAAAGTTTAATAAACAAATGAAAGCGAATTGAAACTATTTAAAAAGGACAAATATCGTTCTGTCATAATAACCATCAGATTTATTGTTCCATGCTTCTTTGTTGATTGTTTATTAAGACCAGTAAACCTCGGCAACAAAACCCGAACGTTAATTTGGAATCACTGAGATAGAGCTTAGAGAAAACCTGATAAGGCACCTTGGGAAAACACGAAGGTTAATATCTTCTGCGTAATTAGGAGGCAGATATTTACCGACCACCTAAAGAAAGCGATAGGTTAAACATGAACATTGGAGAAATTGTACACTATCTGTTAAAAGCAGAAGATGGAGAGAGCATTAGAGAAGGCGTTCCCAACGTTCATTACGGTGTAATTGGTTCTGGACGACCAGTTACCAAATATGATTACACTAGACTTGACTTTCCTCATAAATATAACATCACCTGTTTTGATACCGAGTTTGACCAAGTCTTTGAATCTATTGTGTGCAATAGAGAGGATAGTTTCCTGTTCATCCGAGGCATATCATATTACGGGGATGGAACCAGAAACAAGGAATGGCAACTATATGCCTCATTCATGCATGGCTGTAGGAATGATGAAAACCATTATCAGATTAATCAACAACCCATAACTGAATAAAGATTAAGCACTATTTACCAGACAAGAACATTTTTTTCATTCTTTATTTTGCGTTGATATTATGCATGATTTTTGCTAATTTTGCACAGAAATAGACCACGGCAAAGAGCTGTGATCAATGAATTCTTGTTTATGCAGGAAGGAGTGTTTTAGCTTCTTTGATAGCTAAGACACATTGTTATCTGCCCGATGGTTGGCAAGAGTTTTCAACTTTCACGAATACATATTTTGTTTCTTTTATAAAAATTGAAGTGTTACATGTAAAGTCTTTTTTTTTTCGCTTTATTTTTGTTCTCTGAGACTATCTGTATTCCAACTTTCAGTTTATTCAAACGACAATGTCAAAATGGTAGTATGGATTGTTACAAAGTTATTTTCGTACGACGTGTTTGCTTTTGGTGTTTCATCCCTAAAAATCCCTAAAATAATGTATATATATATATATATACAAGTCTAAATTGAAAACAACGTTCATTATCCCTTGCTTTAATATACACGAAATAATTATTGATAGATTGAATGTTGTCTGATTTGAGAACAAGGTTGAAGAGTTTATAAGTTGCACTGCCACTGGAAAATGAAAGCCAGTTAGTTATATATAGGAGCAGTACTTTTGTCTTGAAGCAAGACACCCAAAAGGATCATCAGAAGGATGTTGCAAATATTCTTTATTGTGCATTGAGTGTGACACTCACATTACACGAGTCATATGTTTTAATGGGCAAAAAGCATTACACAGTACTATTGAAGAATTTCTTATCTATTTTATAGTTTTGTAAAATCATGCAAGTTGTATTTGAATAGACGGTGTTAATTGAGCTTCCTCTATAATGCGTTGCTTTCCTTTTTATAGAAGTGCAGTAAATTTGATTGACATCTTAATGGATCATGATAATTATTGTCACACAAACTGATGAGAAGGGCCTACTTAAAAAGCTCCGAGCATGCTTGATCCATCCTCGGAGCTTCTTCCTAAGAATCAATCTATGATCCCTTATCAGGCAATATTCACTTTTCAACACAAGGTGTCATGTTTGGAGCTGGAACTGTTTATCCTTCTGTAGAAAATACAGTCAAACTCATGTTTAAGTGGGGCCAGGGAGTCGTGTTGTCTAAACTTTAGTTGTCTGTGTAGTGTTTTATGTATTGTTTGTGTTTTCTTCTTTTTAGTGTTTTGGTCATACTGTTTTATTTTATTCCACTTATGTTTTGTTTTTTTTATCTTTTTGTCATAATGTTTAATTTATTCCACTTATTGTTTTTGTCTTTTGGTCAGAGTATTTTATTTTGTTCCACTTTTTTTTAATTCTTTTTGATATCTTCTTTCCTGTATATACAACACAAAGGTTTATTAAAAATACAAAATATGTCATATTACAATTCAGAATAACAATAATACATTTCAGCATGCCAAATTTGATCAATTATGTAACAACCTTTACGACAAATAGATTAATGATCGAAAGCGATCTACGAACATGTGTCCATGATGTTTGTACGTGGATTTGTTAAAAAAAAACTTCCATTGAAATACTGATTCATTTGATGATGACTAACACGTAATATTATAATCGTAGAATTTTTTTTGTTAAAGCAATTAGTTTTCCGGATATATAAATACTTAGCAGCATGCATCTGGCTTATCTATTCAAACGTTTTAGCAACAGGATGCACATTCAACTGTGTGTGTTTTTTCTTATCGTTGGGCTGTCTTCAACTGTTGATGGGTACTGTTTTGTGCTGCAATCAGCAGGTAAATTTAAGCAATTTTTTCTTATATTAAATCATCATGATCATAACACAAACCAAGTTTTTATCTTTCAATTTCCATTTTCGTTCTACTTTTAAAACAATTTAAGATTTGTAGTTTTAGAATAATTCATATATTATATGAATAACTGGGACATGAATTTCACCAGTTAAAATCATTTTTGTCAACGAACCAAGACGCTGTGCAAGTGTGGGACCCTTTAAAAAAGAAATATACATGTACAACACTTTTATAGCAGCGCTGCAACTAATGTCATACATTACATGATGTGTGACACTAGAAGAGCAGGATCTGATTAACCTTTTGAATCCTTTGATATTATCCCCAGAGTTTGGTTGGGTTGGTGTCGTACAGTATTTATTCTATTCAGTTTTCCGTTGCCTTGTTTATGTATAACTGGTAAATTATTCAGAAAAGGAATTCGTAATCAAAAACGAATAATAACTTTTACTAAATTCTTTCATAGATACAAGTATTTGGAAGTTTATAGCTTAACCTGTAGAATTCTTAAAAATCACAAAAACGAAATATAACATCTTAATTAGTATGATGATGTTGTTAATCTAAATAGGACAAATCTTAACTAATTTATTCTTTGAATAAACTTATTCCTTAAGGTTATCAATTAAATACCGTATTTTAATGAAATATTGTTTTTGATCGGTACTAACATTGAACATAACTAAATGTATATTGCTATTAATGACCAGTATGAGTACTCGTGATATTCTACATCCTGTCGCTACTGTTTACTTACATTCTTTACATTAAATACGGTCATGCGTTTCTCAGATTGTTTCTGACGATTGTACACAATATAAGGTTGTCTAAATTATTGAACAAACATTATTTATACAAGTCGTTTGGTCAATTTGTTTGCATTAACTTTAGAGAAAGCGCTCTTGTTATGGATTGAAATATTGATATGTTATTTCGTATACATTTACGGTTCACAAAACGTTAAAATTTTCAAAATTGTAAGATTATTACACTCAGGCAAAGATTTGGCACAATTTTCAAATTTGTTTTAGTTTTCAATGCACTTCAACTTCGTTATTTAATTGGGCCTTCCAACTAACATCGTCAGTTTTTAAGATTAGATGAATACTTCGTAATTAATTTGATCATTCTATCATTTGTTTTCTTTAGATTGTATTTACAATGGAAAAATGATAAAAGATGGAACAAGATATAAATCTTCGAAAGAATGTATCGACTGTGATTGTAGGAAAGGATCCCTGAGTTGCTGCTCGTAAGTCGTTTTTCATAACGTCATGCAGGTTTCATTTCGACTACTATATACATTATACTATGATTTACTATACATGTACTTTTTCTCGAATTTGGTATTGCCTACTGGGTCGCGAATATTTAATTTCGCGTTATTTTCGAAAATATCAAAACTTAAATGTTCAATTTACAACTGAGTGATGATGTTTGCCGTTATATGTCAAGATAACTGATATTTGGTAAAGATAAACAACTTAATTTCTGTGTCATTTTGTCTCTTGTGGAGAGTTGTCTCATTGGCAATCATACCACATCTTCTTATTTTATACCTCTGTCTATCGTCCGTTTTTATCCATGAGATATTTTTTTTAACAATTTTATCATCTCAATTCTACCCCTGTCAAATACCTTCACTATCACAATCACTCATTATATATACTTAACCATCAAATTCCTTTCACATGTATATAACTTAACTTTCTGTTTCAGTTTTGGCGGATACATCACTAGTCATGCTGATAATTGCAAAGTGGTACCTGATGGACCTTGTTCGCAAAAGGCTGTCCTTATTGCTGATGAAACACAGCTTTGTCCAGAATCCGCCGGGGTTCTACGTTAAATTTTAATAAAATTACGTATTTACTGAACAAAATAATGAAGTCGTATCATTTTTCTATCATTGGGTTAAATGATACGAATAAGACTGTTTAACACCTACAGTTTTCTTAAATAAAATGCCATACACTTCTATTGGTTCTATGTTTTTTGAGCTTACATGGTCCACAGGACCAGTTTGAACTTTCCATTCACTTAGTGTCCGTCTTTTGTCGTTGTCTGTCGTCGTCCGTTAACTTTAACAAACATCTTGTCTGAAGAATATGCTTGGCCAAATGAAACCAAACCTGCCGCAATCACCCTAAGGGTATCTAGTTTTAAAACAAGAATGCTCAATGATTCCGTCTACCAACCATTATTGCTGTAATGCTAAAAATAGAACATAGGGGTAATACACTTCTTTTGTCTTGTAAACTGTTATTGTTATTGAAAAATATTATAGATAGAGAAAATCTGACAAGACAAAAATGTTTAGAATCAATGTCAAGATCTAACTACCATTTATTAGACCTAGACTTTATCTTTTAGGAGTTATTCCATTAACTGACGATTTTCACCTTTTCGTTTTTGGCTATTATTACTACAACCATAATAGATAGAGGGAAATTGTAAAGGTCAAACATTGATCAGCAGGACATGATCTACAAATAAATTAAGTGCAAAAATCGTCAATTAACTGCTTAAACGTGTAATTGCCCTTGAAGGCATATATTTCAATCTATTTGCGCTTTCGGGAAAGTATTTAAAGTATGTACATGTTCTATTTGAAACAATTTGATGTACTTTAAAGGGGAATGATATATATAACATATCCAGAAACGATGTTCAAAAAGCTTCACATTTAGCAGATTATCTATCTCTAAAGAGATCATACTTATGAAGGTACAAAAAGAGACAGAAGATACAAAATAAGTATTAAAAGCAAAATACGAACAAAAATAAAATTACAAAACCATGACCAAAAAGAAAAAACAATGAAACATGCGCAAACAGTCCTAAAACAATTCAAATAAAACTAAGGACTGACCAATTAAGGCGACAGATGTACAATAATTATAGTACGAAAAACCCTAGGTAGAAAATAATCATTGAAACTTAAAATTATGAGTTGTGTCCAATGCAAAAGAAATATATCATTTGTAATCTTAATCTATTTATATATATGTCTATTACAGATGTAGTGTTAATCATCCTTCATCGTTTGCTTATGTCACTGTGAAGTTGTGCTTCGTTGTTATTTTTCTCCCATGTTCTGTTATTCAGAAAGTGGGAAGCATTGAAAGGTTTAGAATGTTTAGATCAGCAAAATCAGCAAATAACACTGAAATAGGACACTTTGTCGATAGGATGATTTGTATTTTGGATACAAATCACCATGAAAAGGGCAAGATATAAATTGCAGTGTACACGATACTTACATCTAAGGCAATGCAAATACTCTTGGATGATCACTACAGTTTACCTTAATTTCTTACTTGTCTAAAATATGTTTTTCTTTGATTTCTCAAAAATATTCTCTATTTTTAAATTTACGGTAAATGAAAAATATATAACACGTTCAGAGACCAAGTTAAACCGAAGTTTTAATATCAAAGCATTCATTCGAGGTATTTTATTGAACAGGGTTAAAGTGTGCAAATCCTGTCGCTGTAATAACTTTTGTAAAATTTAAACAATGAAAAATCTACTATTATTCAAACTTGGATGGCAAACCTTTTCAAGCCTTTTCAATTTTGGAACCGCAGCCGGTTAATTTGGGTTTGCCTGTTGCTACATGTGAAGTTAGTCGGATAGCCGTGTGAAAGTATTTTTGTGGAGAAAGAAATATCTAAATCAATACTATTTTGACATTGCACAAGGTCATGTTTTTCTCTGACTGTTAATGACGTCTTAAAACTAAATCCATTGGATGTTGATTGTGTACTGATTGATAAATTAGTCTTAGATACATGATTTCTTTTATTTGTTGTTATTGGCTTTGAACTAGCTGTCAGTAACTGCAAGTACTCTCAGACCTGTACTTTATGTCTTTTTTGTTTAATGTTTAAGTACCCTGCCACGTCCGGTCTGTATTTTTGTCAGATGTTTTTCTACTTTGTATTGATCTGATGAGTTAAGCCATTTTCAACCGATTGTTATAGTTTATTTTCATGTTGTGCTGTAACAGCACTGTCCCACGTTAGGGAGATGGTTGAGCGCTCACAAACATGTTTAAACCCGTCACATTCGTTATGTGCCTGTCCCAAGTCAGGAGCCTATAGTTCAGTGGTTGTTGTTGCTTCATGTCTGTCATACTTATAAATTAGGCTGTCAGTTTTCTCAATTGAATTGTTTCATATTTTTCATGTCGGGGCATCTCATAGCCGACTATGCGGAGTGGATTTTTTATCATCCTTTATCAAGGCCGTATAGTTGCCTACATTACTAACATCCACTTCATTTGAACTTGGGTGAATAGTTGTCTCATTGGGAATCATACCACATCTCCTTATTTTCATATTAGACGTTTATTTTTGCTTTGTCAATAGAATATTATCTACCAAATCATTGTAAAACCTCTGAGCTAAGGCATAAACATTAAGTTTTGTATTTTGTGTATACAATAGAGAACTATATTGATAATTATTATTGGCGGAAAAACAAGTGAAACTGCGAGCTTCTGCTCACTGATGATACCCCCGCCGCAACTGGATAATTTTATTAGTGTACAAATATGCAAGTATTCGGTAAACAGGAAGTTGTTAAGTGATGAATCTGAAAACGCATCACACGGTATAGCTGACTTATATAAACCCTGAAACCAAATTGCAGAAATCCTTATGATGTAGTTCCTGAGAAAGATGCGACGAAAAATATTCACGGGACGGATGGACGGATGGACGGACGGACAGAAAGAGGTAAAACAGTATACCCCACTTTTTTAAAGTGGGGGTATAAAAATCAATTGACAGTTGTTAGATCTTCAGTTAACGCCTTGTCCATTCGTTTAAATTTAATTTTACGACAGTCATAACAGCGATATACGACTGTTGCCTTTATATAACACAGGCAAAAGAGTATATATAGGTTCTAACATTTTATCGAATGTGATAGAAACGATATTTTATCCACTCGACAAAGTAAATTTTTAAAATTCAAAACCCGTGGCTTGCTTAATCCAATGATCTTAAAAATGATGTGTTCTTTCAATGTGACTTCCTCATGCATGAACGACTTTTTTCGGACGTCTCTGTTCAGAGGAAAGGATGAATAGTTGACGTCATAATTGAATTCCTACCATTGAAGAACTGAGACCATACGCACCACACGTTGAGTAAAACAATAAGGTCAGGATAGGGATAAATCGGCTACGAATAAATGAACCTTACATTTTAGTAATATGGGTTCGTTTACAGTATTGTGTACTTTCTATTTGTACACCCCAGTGTTAATTTCAATTTTGATGAACTGAAGAGTAAAACTATAATCAAAATAAATATTATTTGATATTCGTGCACACAATAACAATAACCGTCATCAGGTAAGCTCTAGAACAGAAGTTAATAAACAAAATTATACAAAATCTTTTAGAGCATATAAAAAAGACACAGACCCAAGCAGAACGCCAAACATGCTTCAGGAAATCTTTAGTTTTAGCATTATAGTTTCATTCTATAAACTAAAATTTGTGGCCTTTAGTATGTTCCATCTCTTTTAACAGAAGAAAATGTGCCATGAGAACCAAAGCACTATAACCATTCCGATTGAGCTTTTAAAAAATGTTACCTTAAGATATTTGCACGCAAACCGCCATTTAAAGTATCAGAAAAAAAGAGTATCATTGCACGTCACATTTCACCTGTGTGAGAGTTATATTATTTACATAAACAGTTGTGTTAGTCATCCTGTACGTAGAATAAACACGGGTTATATATGACCGAACAGTGTTCATGAAAAGTTTACCAAAGAAGAGGCGGAAGATAACAACTGAATATTCAAATTTGCATGTCTTACCTGGAAAAAGAGGGACGAAAGATACCAGAGGGACATTCAAACTCATATGTCAAAAATAAACAGACAACGCCATAGCTAAAAAAGGAAAAGACCAATAGAAAAATAATAGTACACAAAACACAACATAGAAAGCTAAAGACTGAGAAACACGAACCCCACCAAAAACTGGGGGTGATCTCAGGTGCTCCGGAAGGGTAAGCAGATCCTGCTCCACATGTGGCACCCGTCGTTTTGCTCATGTTCTTACAAAAAAACGGTAATAAGTCTAATTTGGTAGGTCACATTCGGGAAAAGGGTACGGGATTGTAGTAACGACATTAGGAACATATCCGATATCATCTGTGAAACGGATATTCCATAACGGTCAACCAACTAGCTAGCCTATTCCATCTTTGCAGATGTCTTCAAGTTAAGATGTCAATAACCATACCTTATTGAACTGAAATACGAAATGTGATGTTCAAGTGATTAATGCAAAGTAGATTCGATGCTTCACAAACATTAAGATTGTCCTGCATGTTACATAATTTATTGAATATATCCAACACAATTCAGTTGCATATATTTTCAATAAAGGTCCTGCTACATTTCAGCTTTTTTCCTTTATTCAGTA
>JAASAO010000243.1:0-28053 GCA_017311375.1 Mytilus coruscus | reverse complement strand
AAACTACTATTATACTGCTTAAACAACTACTTTAATTCTTGATTCCAAATTTCAAATGCAATTTGCTTAATTCAGTGTAATAAACAGCTGCACCATGAGCGCATGATACGCCCGTCGCATTATCAAAGAATAAAGTTCAATAACTTCTCAATGTCATATAAGAAATTTATGAAAATCAAAAGGGAGCTTACATCAATAGTTGTAAACAATTCATCACCAAAAAGTATACAGATCTTTAGATTAATATAACTAAGAAGTGTGTAAAGTTTTAATCAATAATCATAAATTGTTTTTGAGATACGGCGCGACATGTGAAAAACACACCCTGTTTTAGTTACAAAGTCCCGTAACACAGCAACAAAATCAAGCACCAGGAGGCGTGCTTCAGTTTGCCCCTTAAAAAATGTATACTAGTTAAGCGAAATATGAATGTCACACTAAACTTCGAAACATACATGTAAGGCTGTATGTACATGATCTATGACAGACATAACACAATGCATTTATTTAGTAATACCAAAATAAACAATCTGCCTGTAGTACTTAAAAGATGTTTACCAAATGTTTTGTAAAATAAATGCAAAAATTTAGCCGTTAAGTTTAGTTGTGCATAAGATTTGAAATACCTGTATTCCATTTCAAGATTTGCAGACATAAACCTTGATTTTACTGTAAAGAAAATCTGTACATGTTTAAATATTTTTAAAATTCTTAACTTACTATTCTATAAACATGATAAATAAAGAAAATTTTGAAAGAACCATTAAATTGTTTGTAACTGTTGGGTATTTTTCTATTCTAGCCATAATACATGTACCTTTGACTCATGAGTTTGAATGTCCTTTGATATCTTTCACCTCTCTTTAGCCTTAAGATAACACTTAAATAACTTATAGCTGATGAAACGATTAAGTGGTAGGCTGGTATAAAGAATAATAGGAAAATAACAATATGAACTACCTTTGTAACTGTACTGCTGTGTTTTTCTTTGAAAGCTGCATTTCGATTATACTAGATGGCTTTATGTAAAAGATGTCTTTATCAGTATCTTTATTAGAAGACTGAAAGAAATAACATTAAAGTTTGTCTTAAAACAATATAAATAGCCTCTCCTAGTCTCTATATCAATTCCCAAACCCTATTATTATATAATCTATCCATTATTATAATTCAAACAACAAAACGAACTGCACAATTCATGCACAAAACAATAAACAAAAAACAAAAATGACATATTTATATTCAACTTACAGCTTTGTAAGAAATTGAAATTGAAATTCTTAGTATCATAATTTTCTTGTTTTTTGTTGAAAATTTAGCATGGTGACCAGGCAGTCAGGGGTACTACTTGTACAAGTAATTTTTATTTACTTGAAGAAGTAAAAAATAATATACTTATATAAGTAAATTATAATGTTTGAATAATCTCCCCTTAATTTTCTCAAAAATTTACTTATACAGGTAAATTTATTTTACAATCCCACCAAAATTTTCAAGTTTTGAGATGTAATACTAAAATCATGCCTAAAATGATTTTTCCCAGTTTAGCTCATAATTTTTTATTAAAGTTCAATGTTTCATCTCATTAATTTAACAAAGAAACTGATTGCGCAAAGATCATCTTAAGTATTTGCGCAAAGCCTTCAAAAATTGCTCCTTTGGGGCTTGTAAATGGCCAGTGTTCTGAAGATACAGTACAAGTAACATGAACATAATCCCAAACTCCATACACCGCGATAATTTTCGGTGTGACACCAGGAAACTCCAATATCCCTCCCTAAATTCTCGGAGAAATTTGGGAGTATTCCCTCCGACTTCCGCGTAAATCCGCTACCTTTTGTTTATTGTATTAGCGACATCTCTCCCAGCACAGTGTCACACCGTGTCACACCAGGTAATTAATTGCCTAATCCTTCTGATCTATGCCGGCACGCGACAGTCAAGGTATGTGAAATTTCTTATGTAATTAAACAATTGTATTTCCTGTCTATTTATAATCAGGTTATACATGTATATCTAATTGCTTGAAACAAATAAAAGATTTAAAAGCAAAATGTTGTTGTTAATTCTTTCAATTGCATTAAATAGTTTTATAAAAAAAACTATTCTTGATTTTGACCTCGTTTGTTTTCACCGGTAAATTAATATTTTATTGACAAAGGGATATACTTGTGTAAAATAAACGGAAACTACCGCTGAATAAATGTGAGCAGTTTAAAGAAAATTACGTGTTTCAAAGTTTTGTATATGCAAGTAAAAAGAAAATAATATTCACCATTCGTTATGCTTAATAAGTCTACGACATTTTATTTTACGATTATCTAATTGCTTGAAAGAAATAAAAGATTTAAAAGCAAAATGTTGTTGTTAATTCTTTCAATTGCATTGAAGTTTTATAAGAAAACTATACTTGATTTTGACCTCGTTTTTTTTCACCGGTAAATTAATATTTTATTTACGAAAAGGACATACTTGTGTAAAATAAACGGAAACTACTGCTGAATAAATGTGAGCAGTTTAAAGAAAATTACGAGTCTCAAAGTTTTGTATATGCTATTAAAAAGAAAATATTATTCACCATTCGTTATGCTTAATAAGCCTACGACATTTTCTTTTACGATTTGTTGTCATTACTTTAAAATATTCAATACATTTCGGCTACAACAGGAATACTTCCACAGCTGCATAAACTCGTCTTTGCATAATATTTATTTACGCACAATGAATGTAAACTTGTGTGTTGTATTTCGGACAGTGATCTTAAAAGATTTTAAAAGAAATTAATTTGCCGTGGAAGACAATTCCTCGATACACATCTCAGTGATCAACAGTGTGAGCTCAGTTGAACTTGACTTCGCTAACAATATGTGACATCAATTTTATCCACGGCACGGGATTTTTCTTTGACGGGAAATAATATCACGTACCCGTAAACTCAGGTGACCTATCTGAACGACCTTGGAAAATTCATTCAGGTTTTTAAAGTTGCTTTGAATTAATGATTGACATGTTTGTGCGTTAGTATTGAGGCTCTAGAAGGTCCTTTTACAATTGATTAACCGGAATCTAAAATATAATCCTTTTTCTGAAAAAATGAACACGTCTTTTTTATATTTTATCAGTCAAAACAGGACGTAGACCTGAACATTAGTCGTCAATGGTCAACAATATAAATTTATGATTGATGAAAACACGATGCATGTCGTTCAGTTGGACGTTGGTAGAGATACTCTGTGAAAATGTGTAGATCATTAAAATTCTGTCCACTTCTTTTTTCACATATTTTTTTCTTGCAGCATCTGGGTACACGATATAATTTCATTTTAATATTTTTCGTATATATATTTGATTTTTTCTATAGTAATTGTTGAAATAATTCATTTTTTCATTTCGCCAAGGATATTTAACTAGCAGTAAAATAGGGATTGCGCTCATCCAATTTTATTTTAAATAATTACAGACCAATAACAGAGATAAACGCATGATTTTTTTTCATATGATTAATTAAGTTGTGAATGTTGTGTTGTGCCTGGGGAATTTCTCTCAGTATTTTGTTTTATGAATAAAGGGCGTGCATACAAAACTTATTCTCTTTGTTCAACAAAGTTGTCATTTTACAGTTTCTTTTCGGAATTAAAATAATTCAAGTCAGTAATTTACCTAGGTAGGGAAACATAATATTTTACATTGCAAAATAAATTGAAAATGACAGAGTTTACTGTTGATCCGATAGTTTAGATTGGACGAGTTACCGTAAAAACAACATTTTGTTTTAAGCCAGATAATTTTTATATAATGAACAATTAATGCACCGGATATTGCTTACTGAGTAAGTCACAAAAGATTCTAATTGTGGTAAAATCGTCTTTGTTGAAAGAACACAAAGTGTGACCTAACCGGACTATAATAGAAATACAAAATAACAAGTTTTTTCTTCATATTTTTATTCGTTCGTACGTTTCATTTCAAATGACAATGACATGGGGCAAAAACATATAATAATAATTATCTTATTGTGAATGATAATGTCACATCTTTATCTGTCAAAGAAATGAAACCATTTGTTAAAATTTTAATACCGTGTTTTTAAAGCACACAGGTGCAATCAAGATCGATTAAATGTACATAGGTAAATAATCTGGCTAATCCGATTATGTTGTCACGCGTCGTTAATTTTTAATACATTCGATGGGCAATAAACCAATTAAAGCCACGCGGTGTTGGGAGAGAATCTTTGGAGGAAATTGGGAGTATAATCCGTGATTCGCGGTGTGACACCGCTACACCCCGAAATCGGTGGTAAGAGTTCGCGATTATAAACTCTCTGCGTGTACTGTAACAGACAAATGGGATTTTCATTGTCCATGAAATTACACTTAAATGATTAGTAAAAACATCTGCAATGGGCAGACAAATTAAAATTCTATCAGCATGATCAGAGCAAAGAAATCCCAAGAATTTAAGAAATGAAGATAAGATGACTTTTTCACTTATATAAGTAAAAAAATCTAAATGTCTAAGGGACATAACTAAGTCAATTTTGTTTTACCTATACAAGTAAATAAAATTTACTTGTATACGTATCCTACAAATTTACTTATATGAGTATGTTTTTTTTTTTACTTCTTCAAGTAAATAAAAATTACTTGTACAAGTAGTACCACTGACTACCAGGTGACATAAGCAATTTGTGATTGTGCTATTTTTTTATCAGATGGAATTTTCTCTTTCTGACTTTTCGATGTTCATCTAAAATTTGTAAGGGTTATAAATCATGGCAATCTTTTTTTAAATATTATTAAGTAATACATAATAACATACATACATTGAGAGTTTTCAAAGTTTAAAAATTGGAATTTTAGAGGAGTCAAGTTTTAGTTCAGGTTCATTTATATTAGAAATTTTACTTGTAGGGAACATTTCATTATTATCCATTTTCAATTAAGATGATTAAAAATATTCTAAAAATGGCAAATTTGTCACAACAGCTAGATTACATGTATCTTACCACTGATGGTTTTAGGTCCAATCCTTCAATGTCAAGATTCCATATCTTGTGGAATGGAGGAACACTCTTTATATTGTCTTCAACTATTACCCTGATTATGTGTAAAATAAACTTAAAAGTTCTTGATCCTAAAAATAGAATGAGTTGCAATGTACACCATTGTTCCAGGTTTATGGAGAATTTGGTTAACCAGCAACTTCCTGTACATTTGTATGTGCAAGTCTGCTTGCATGTAATTCACAATTTCAGTGGTCGTCTTTTGTTGCTGTATATATCATATTTGTTTTTTGTTTATTATTTTGTACATAAATCAGGGCATTACTTTTCTTTTTTCAATTGTTTAACATTTGTCATTTCTGGGCCTTTTATCCTGACAGAGTTCTTGAAATCTTTTTTCCCCTGTGGACCTTGAGGAAAATATGGTGGTCCTCACTATTATTTCTATTACAAAATACTAAAATTGTGCCGGTCCTTTGCAAATTTTGGTGGTCAAATCCCTAGGACCACCACTTTTCGAGAACTCTGTCCTGATATAGCTTACTTTGATGCATGGGTTTTACTCATAGTTGAAGGTCGTGCATAGACATATAGTTGTTAACTTGTATGTCATTTAATGATTTATCAGGGTGAGTTTATTGTCTCGTTGGAAATCATACCACATCTTGAAACGAGTGACTGGTGAAAAATAATATTTATCCAATTCTTGAACCAATGCATGTATATATCATACACAAACTTCAGTGCAAGATTTTTTCATTTTGATGAATAATTTCATGAGATGGGACATTTGATAAGGCAGAACAAAAGTCCTTCATAACTGGACGATGAAGTAAACAATGTTAGTGATATTCTTTTGGGGGGCATATCTCTTGGTGTCTTTCAGATTTTTTTCTACCACAGACTGCAAATTGTCGAAAAATATCATAAGGGCCGGTTCTGGAGCTATATGATCCCCAGTCGGACGTCTTTTCCAAGTTTTTTATGGTGAGACCCCCACGTAATTTTGGAAATTGATACTAATTTCCTTAACTGGACACCATGATTGCAATCGCTTACTATACAGTGATATTTTGATCCACGTATAAACACGTATCCCGCAATGGTGGTAAGTCGTGCACTTAAGGGCATTTTTATTTTATTTTCTGTAGACCTAGCTTTGTTTTTTATTACTGTGTATTGTCAAGCTTGGTTACTCATAATTTTTCTCAGTCACTGAATGTACGATGTTGTTCCATACTGGAGCAGCTGACCCGGTTTGTTTACATTCAAATTGAATAGACTGGTTCCCGATCTCAATATTTAGTATGTTACACATATACCCCAATATTTATTCTGCATTATATCTTGTCCAATACTTATTTATGAAGCCTACAGGCATAATTTGTAGGATAGTGGTTAGCGTTGACAGTTAAACCTAGTCTGACCCACATAACAAGCCCTTTTGTAAGACAAGTTGGATGTGCTTGGATTAAATCGTTTGCAAATTTTTCGTCTGTATCCCAATTTGAATCATTAATACCTTAAATTAAAGAAAATACTTTTTTGCAGAAATGTGCAAAGTCATTTTCTTATTTCTTGTCTCCTAAGTCCAAAATTTAGAGCTTTTGTTTACCTGAGGCGGACTCCCAGATGCCGACTTCCGGTCCATTTTGAAATTTTAAAAATAACCCCGTACCGGGACCTCGTGACAGCGTGCACAAGGATAATAGTTACGCTGAACGGTGCCCACTGGTCACCCTATAAATAGTGCTCTTCTGCGTAGTATTATTGTAGTTCTAAAAATAGAAAACTAAAAATAGACAATTCTTCTTTCTTTTTAGCAATACACCATAGATCTAGAGCCCGTCACCGTCTGTATTATCTGTAAGTAAAATTAACATACCGAGCAATTGAATACAATGAATAACACAAACTTAAGTTTAATTAAGTCATTCAAAGCAAAATATTTGTTTCATCCATTTTGCATGATTTGTCATTTGTGATGACACGTTTTTTTAAATGTTCGAATCACAGACTAGAAGGAAATCTTCTTTTTTCAGAAGTCCCCAGAAAATGTAGATGAGAGTGGTATGTATGCATTTAATTTATTGTATCAAACCTTTAATATGATGGAAACATACACTATGTTTATATAATGCTGCAACTATTGTTCTTTTTGAACTTAAAACTTGCAATCGTTTCTGGTAAAATGGCCACTTAGGCTTGATTGAACAAATCATTTTTTGTTTCTTGATTACCTTACACAAATATTTAATTTGATTACATGTGGTCATCTTAACTAGAAATGGGATTTTTTAACCTCTGTTAGCCTTAATGTGCTAGAATGGAGTAACTTCTGGTCACCTTATTCATATATTGGATTTGGTGACCTCTGGTCACCTTATGTAAATATTGGATTTGGTGACCTCTGGTCACCTTATGTAAATATTAGATTTGGTGACCTCTGGTCACCTGATGTTAATATTGGATTTGGTTACCTCTGTACACCTTATGCAGATTTCAGATTTGGTTATCTCTGGTAATTAACATTTACATACAACTAGTTGATGTTTTTCATATCATTTGTAGAAAGTTTGAGACAATGAAAGAAGTGAGAGAAAAGAATAAGAACAGGTTTGATATACATTATGGGTTCAACAAGAATATAGAATATTATTACATTAAGTTTAATATACCGATAAAATTTTACACAATGAACATTATCTTTCATGATCATCTACAAACAAATCTAAGAAAAATCCTTGATCTTTCAACATTGCCAAGAGCATGGACAGTTGATAATTTAGTCAATTTCTACTTATCCTCATCAGATACTTTTGGATAAATAAAATTGAATTTACTAATACAATTATCATATGTTTATCTTCTTTTTCAGAAGTCCTCAGAAAATGTAGATGAGAGTAGTATGTATGCATTTAATTTATTTTATTAAACCTTTGATATGATGGAAACATACACTATGTTTATATAATGCTGCAACTATTATTCTTTTTGAACTTAATACTTGCAATCGTTTCTGGTAAAATGGCCTCTTAGGCCTGATTGAACAAATCATTTTTTGTTTATTGATTACCTTACACAAATATTTAATTTGATTACACGTGGTCATCTTAACCAGAAATTGGATTTGATACCTCTGGTGGCCTTAACATGCTAGAATGGGGTAACTTCTGGTCACCTTATTCATATATTGGATTTGGTGACCTCTGGTCACCTTATGTTAATATTGGATTTGGTTACCTCTGGTCACCTTATTCATATATTAGATTTTGTGACCTCTGGTCACCTTATGTTAATATTGGATTTGGTTATCTCTGGTCACCTTATGTTTATATTGGATTTGGTTATCTCTGGTCACCTTATGTTTATATTGGATTTGGTTACCTCAGGTCACCTTATGCAGACTTCAGATTTGGTTATCCTGGTAATTAACATTTACATACAACTAGTTGATGTTTTCATATCATTTTGGAAAGTTTGAGACAATGAAAGAAAGAGAAAAAGAAGAACAGGTTTGATATACATTATGGGTTCAACAAGGATAAAAATATTATTACATTAAGTTTAATATACCGATAAAACTTTACACAATTGACATTATCTTTCATGATCATCTACAAACAAATCTAAGAAAAATCCTTGATCTTTCAAACATTGCCAAGAGCATTGACAGTTGATAATTAAGTAAGATAATGCTGATCCTCATAAGATACTTTTGGATAAATAAAATTGAATTTACTAATACAATTATCATATATTTATCTTCTTTTTTCAGAAGTCCTCAGAAAATGTAGATGAGAGTGGTATGTATGCATTTAATATATTGTGTCAAACCTTTAATATGATGGAAACATACACTATGTTTATATAATGCTGCAACTATTATTCTTTTTGAACTTAAAACTTGCAATCGTTTTTGGTAAAATGGCCACTTAGGCTTGATTGAACAAATCATTTTTTGTTTCTTGATTACCTTACACAAATATTTAATTTGATTACATGTGGTCATCTTAACTAGAAATGGGATTTGTTAACCTCTGTTGGCCTTAATATGCTAGAATGGGGTAACTTCTGGTCACCTTATGTAAATATTGGATTTGGTGACTTCTGGTCACCTTATGTAAATATTAGAAGAGGTGACCTCTCTGGTCACCTCATGTTAATATTAGATTTGGTGACCTATGGCCACCGTATGTTAATATTAGATTTGGTGACCTATTATCACCGTATGTATATATTGGATTTGGTTACCTTTGGTCACCTTATGCTGATTTCAGATTTGGTTACCTCTGGTCATCAAAACATAAGTCATGTTATGTTTTTTATCATTTGTAGGAATTGTAAGACAATCGAAGACAGGAAATAAAGAACAAGAACAGGTTTAATATGCATTACTGGTTCAGCAAGACTATAGATTTTTTTTTTGCATATTACATTTAAAATATTAATAACACTCAACAGAATGAAAATTGTCTATCCTGATCTATTAAAAAACAAATCTTAGAAAATCATTGACCTTGCAAACATTGCCAGTGCATTGACAGTTGATAATTTAGTCAATTTTTACTTATCCTCATAAGATAGTTTTGGATAAATAAAATTGAATTTACTAATACAAATATCATATATTTATCTTCATTTTCAGAAGTCCTCAGCAAATGTAGATGAAAGTGGTATGTATGCATTTTATTTGTTATATATAATTCTTATATATGATGGATAAGTACATCAAGTGTGTATGATACTGAAACTATTATTCTATTTGAACTTAAAACTTGTTATCGATAGCTGTAAAATGGCTACTTCGGTTTGATTGAAAAGTTAATTTTTTTTTTTGGTATATTTAGTCGGCTACTTGTGGTTAACTTTACCAGATATGGTATTTGAGTACCCTAAGTAACCTTAAAATGATATAGAATTGTGTTACCACTGGTCACCTAATGCAGTTATTAGACTTGGTTACCTAAAGCAGATATTATATTAAGTTATCTTTGGTCACTTTCTGTTGTTATTTGAATTCTCTTGGCACCTTTTGCAGATTTCGAATTTTGTTATTCACTGGTCATTAAAATTTACAAGAATTGGTCATATGTAGTCTTAGATGTATGATTGTTTTATTAGTTGTTGTTGGCTTTGAACAAGTGAGTACTCTCAGATCTGTACAAATTGTCTTTTTGTTGTTGGGATGTATAAGTGCCGAGCCATTTTCACTCTTTTTTGTTAGATGTTTTTCTATTTGCATCCAGGGACCTATATTAACTGTTAATATAGGTCCCTGTTGTATCCATCTGTTGAGTTAAACCTTTTCCAACTGATTTTTATAGTTCGTTCTTATGTTGTACTATTTCACCACTGTCCCAGGTTAGGGAGGTTGGGATCCCACTAACATGTTTAACCTGACACATTATGTATGTATGTGCCTGTCCCAAGTCAGAAGCATGTTATTCAATGGTTGTCGTTTGCTGCTGTATTACATATTTGTTTTCGTTCATTTATTTGGACATCAATCAGGCCGTTAGTTTTCTCATTTGCAATTACACCACAATTTCTTTTTAAATGTTAAGTTTTTTATCATTTGTAGAAAATGTAAGAAATTTGAAGAGGGTGAAAAAGAAGAACAGGTTTGTATATATCATTGGTTCAGCAAAATATAGAATACTATAACATAACATATACTATATTAGTAACACTGAACAGAAAGAATGAACATTATCTTCCATGATCATTTAAAATAAATCTTAGAAAATAATTTAACTTGCTTACGTTGTCAAGAGCATTTACAATCGATAATTAAGTCAATTTATACGTATCTTCATTAGATCCTTTGGATAAATCAGTTGATTTCCTATACGATTATTTAATATTTAACTTCTTTTTCAGAAGTCAACAGAAAATGTAGATGAAAGTGGTATGTATTTATTTTATCATTTTTTTAGTATGAAGGATAGGTTCATTAAGTCTATATGATACTGAAACTAAATTTCTATTTAAACTTAAAACTTGTTATCGATAGCTTTAAAATCGCTACTTAGGTTTAATTGAAAAAAATCTTTTCCTTTTTGGATTAACTTAGAAAAATATTTAATTGGCTATATGTGATCAACTTTATCAGATATGGTATCAGATTACCTCTAGTCATCTTAACATAATATGGAATCGGGTTACCATTGGTCAGCTAATGCAGATACTGGATTTAGTTACCTCTGGTCACCTTATGCAGATATTGGATTTGGTTACCTCTGGTCACCTTATGAAGATATTAAATTTGGTCACCTCTGGTCACCTTATGCAGATATTAAATTTGGTCACCTCTGGTCACCTTATGCAGATATTGAATTTGGGGACCTCTGGTCACCTTATGCAGATATTGGATTTGGGGACCTCTGGTCACCTTATGCAGATATTGGATTTGGGGACCTCTGGTCATCTTATGCAGATATTGGATTTTGGGACATCTGGTCACCTTATGCAGATATTCGATTTGGGGACCTCTGGTCACCCTATGAAGAAATTGGATTTGTTATATATCTGGTCACCTTATGCAGATATTGGATTTGGTTATATTTGGTCACCTTATGCAGATATTGAATTTGGGGACCTCTGGTCACCTTATGCAGATATTGGATTTGGGGACCTGTGGTCACCTATGCAGATATTGGATTTGGGGACCTCTGGTCACCTTATGCAGATATCTGATTTGGGGACCTCTGGTCACCTACGCAGATATTGGATTTGGGGACCTCTGGTCACCTTATGCAGATATTGGATTTGGGGACCTCTGGTCACCTTATGCAGATATCTGATTTATGGACCTCTGGTCACCCTATGAAGAAATTGGATTTGTTAAATATCTGATCACCTTATGCAGATATTGGATTTGAGGACCACTGGCCACCTTATGCAGATATTGGATTTGGGGACCTGTGGTCACCTTATGCAGATATTGGATTTGGGGACCTCTGGTCACCTTATGCAGATATTGGATTTGGGGACCTCTGGTCAGCCTATGAAGAAATTAGATTTGTTAAATATCTGGTCACCTTATGCATATATTGGATTTGAGGACCTCTGGTCACCTTATGAAGATATTAAATTTGGTTACCTCTGGTTACTTTATGCAGATATTGGATTTAGTTATATCTGGTCACCTAATGCAGATATTGGATTTGGTTACCTCTGGTCACTTTATGCAGATATTGGATTTAGTTACCTCAGGTCACCTTATGCAGATTTCGAATTTGTTAACCCTGGTCATCCAAACATAAGTCATGTTATGTTTTTATCATTTGTAGGAAATGTAAGACAATCGAAGAGAAGGAAAAAGAACAAGAACAGGTTTGATGTGCATTACTGGTTCAGCAAGACTATAGAATTTTATTGTATATTAGTGAATACACTTGATTCTCAAAACTGTTGATGCTGGTTAAAACACATAAATTGATGATCTCGTGTTTTTTAAAAGCATTCATACAGTAGTAGGTAAGGAATGGTGAATGGATCGAAAGGAACAATCAAACTGAAATTTGGAGAAAAACTGACAAAGCTGGGCAAAAATAAAAAAAGATGGAAAGTCAAAACTCCAATCATTATAATTCAATATAGAAAAATAAAACTGAGCAACATAAACCCCACCAAAACCAAGGTGGTCTCAGGTTATCTAGAATGGTTAGCAGATCCAGCTCATTATGTGGTGCCCATAATATTGTTCATGCTTGAGTTTAGGATCCCTTGGTATATAACTGTATCATTAGAAATCATATGTCTACTGTGAATCATATACATGTCGCTTTTCCAATCTGTAAGACATTTTTTAAGTTGTAAGATCTTTCATAACGGTGCTTTATATGTCTTATTACATATATTTATTAGCTTAACTGCAAGAAAAGATCACAACTGTATCTCATTTCATTTTCAGGTGATCTTGACTATCAAGTACAATCCTTAAATACTTTAACCGAGGCTCTTGTCGATAAAGAAGCAACCAAAAGGCTGTATGCCGAAAATGAAAGGAGCATCTGCCCAAAAAGGGTGACATTGAAAAACTAAGTAAGTGTTTGAGGGAATTCAATTGTTCAGATTTTACGAACATTGGATCTATAATGGCTACAAAAGCAATCGTCTTCTTGACATCTTTATTACATACTAAGAGTATGGAATAAAATACACAATAGAAAATGCAAACATCTAGATTAACATGAAATATATAAAACATACATTTTCCAAATACCATGATCATAATGTATTCATCTTCTAAACAATCAATTATAAACTGAGTATTCTCATCTATTCAATTAATTGCGTATCTGTTTCAATAATTATTCTAGACTAAATTTGTAACAAAATTCAGATCATTATAAATTCATAATCAAGTCTATAATGCAATCTATCTTTTGCACTCGAGGTCTACAAATGTATATATAGAAAATGAACAATTGTGTTAATTGCGAATGGAAATGTGTAGTTATCATTTTAATATACAGAGATATGACACATCATAAGTAATTAAAAAAAAACATGATTCAAACACAAACATACTACCAGCTGTTCAAAAATAGATTTTGTTTGAATATAACTATATGGACACGGGGAATATGTCAAAGAGACAACAACCCGACCAAAACGTAAAAAACAACTCAAGGTTGTGCAAGTTTCATATTTCTCTGTGTACTAAATAATAACCTTATCAAAGCAAACTGACATGCAATCAATCATTTTAAAATTAATAGCATCGTTAGAATACTAACTATAAATTCATATACAATCTACCTCTTACTGGTCATAAACTTGAAACAATCCACACTACATTTTTATCGGAAAGCTAGGTAGAACAATTGACTTATAATTATTGATGTACAAATTACTATTTAATTTGGCCTTACAATTCGACTTGGTCCTATGTTTAATTGTTGCTATGTATAACATTGCTATTCTCAATTATTTTTCAACGGTTTAACATGCTCTATTTTATTGTAGCTAGGAAACATTTGAAATTATTGAATACAATTTTGTTATTAATGACATAAATTAAGCATTATAGTACCAACATATTAAAACATTTTAAAAGAATATTTAAGTCAATAAAATAAAATGCATTCTTGTAAAGTCTTTGTTTAAATTAAATGATTCTTATTAAAACTAGAAGAATTAAAATGGTGTCATTATATAAAATTATGTAGGTAAAGAAATGTCCTGTAATAATAAAATTGCTGTCTTAACTTATATTTGCAGAGAAATTATTGGCCATGTTATAGGCGAACTAAATAAAACAAATGTTAACAAGGCAATGCATGGGAAAGTTTTGAGGCCTTTTGAAGACAATAGAGACAATGCTGCCAGGTAATGATTTATTAGACACATCACACGTATTATCGTAACTTAATACATATTTGATCATTTGCTTAAAAATATTACCTACTTGAGACAGCAAACAGACCTAGTCCAATGTAATAATTAGCCAATGTATCTGCTTGACAAAATCTTCTTTAGGAATAGGTATTTGTTAAATTAAATTATATACATTTGGTAACATCAGTATCTTTGCAAAACATTTCAAGAGCAAACTGTATATGTCCTACTTTTAAAGCCTTTAGGCACCAATGTAACATATAAAATTTTGAATGAATATCAAGAAAAGCAGTTTTCAAAATCAATATAATATTTCATTATTTTTTTCATTGAAATGGTTTACGATTGGAGTCTTTCTTTCTGTGGGTAGATTTGAAACTGCCATCATCATTAACTTTACGCCCCCGTATTTTCAGAACACACATCGGCTTACTGAATAGTCATGATCAGTTTTTGAACATTTGGATTTTCTGCTTGGAAACAGCGGTTGTTGCTTTCGCTTTCTTGTTGTTTTGGAAAAGTTGGTTGTCTTACAAATATGTAATGCCGTTGTGAGTGCTTGTAAAATAGTTTTCTTTTTTTTCACGTCAATTGTCTGGAAATTTTTATTGTTTACATATATATTGATTTCCTCAATTTTTCTTTTAATAGCCTGGTCGGTTGTTTCTTTGTCTTCCTTTAATTGTTGTCTTGTTTCATCAATTGAGGTAGACTGTATGTAAGGTGATGGAACTACCATTTTAGCTACCATCACACAAACACAATGTATACCATGGCTATTGGCAAAACATGTACATTTGAATGAGGTCAAATTAACAACTGATACATTTCCCAATCTGGACAAAACCTCTACCTGGTTGTTATCTCTGTCATAAAAATATTGTTCTGCATTAAATACATCCATTGCTTCTGATCTGCGCTCTACAGTGAGGTCGATGTTCCTTTTAGAAGCAATCAATTCAGCTAAATGAACATGCTTACACATTCCTGAAAAATAGTAGAGAATGGAACATAAATAACTGCATTGTACACTTATGGTTTACTTTCAATTGTACAAACTTTAAACAAAACCACTAATGAACATTCAGTAAAGATTTACTTAAATTGGATCGCAATGTTTTAGAAAATTTGATGAGGCAAATGATTATTTGCACTTGTATAACCTGATGACGGTTGAAAACGCCTTGTTGGAAGACAAAAACAATCAAAACCGAGGAGACTCATAAAACCAAAAGACATTTACAACAACAGTAAAAAAAAAAAATAAACAACACGAACTCTACTAAAAAACCTGAAGTAAAATTAGGTGCTTCAGTAGGGTAAGCATTTCCGGGACATATACGGCACCCGAAATTAATAATCTTGATTTCAACAATTCATACTTGATGGTGTACTTTTAAAATTGTTGCACTGACTTAAGATAATAAAAAAACTTACCTCTTGTTGTTGCGGATGATACTGAAACTAAATTTCTATTTAAACTTAAAACTTGTTATCGATAGCTTTAAAATCGCTACTTAGGTTTAATTGAAAAATCTTTTCTTTTGGATTAACTTAGAAAAATATTTAATTGGCTATATGTGATCAACTTTATCAGATATGGTATCAGATTACCTCTAGTCATCTTAACATAATATGGAATCAGGTTACCATTGGTCAGCTAATGCAGATACTAGATTTAGTTACCTCTGGTCACCTTATGCAGATATTGGATTTGGTTACCTCTGGTCACCTTATGAAGATATTAAATTTGGTCACCTCTGGTCACCTTATGCAGATATTGAATTTGGGGACCTCTGGTCACCTTATGCAGATATTGGATTTGGGGACCTCTGGTCACCTTATGCAGATATTGGATTTGGGGACCTCTGGTCATCTTATGCAGATATTGGATTTTGGGACATCTGGTCACCTTATGCAGATATTCGATTTGGGGACCTCTGGTCACCCTATGAAGAAATTGGATTTGTTATATATCTGGTCACCTTATGCAGATATTGGATTTGGTTATATTTGGTCACCTTATGCAGATATTGAATTTGGGGACCTCTGGTCACCTTATGCAGATATTGGATTTGGGGACCTGTGGTCACCTTATGCAGATATTGGATTTGGGGACCTCTGGTCACCTTATGCAGATATCTGATTTGGGGACCTCTGGTCACCTTACGCAGATATTGGATTTGGGGACCTCTGGTCACCTTATGCAGATATTGGATTTGGGGACCTCTGGTCACCTTATGCAGATATCTGATTTATGGACCTCTGGTCACCCTATGAAGAAATTGGATTTGTTAAATATCTGATCACCTTATGCAGATATTGGATTTGAGGACCACTGGCCACCTTATGCAGATATTGGATTTGGGGACCTGTGGTCACCTTATGCAGATATTGGATTTGGGGACCTCTGGTCACCTTATGCAGATATTGGATTTGGGGACCTCTGGTCAGCCTATGAAGAAATTAGATTTGTTAAATATCTGGTCACCTTATGCATATATTGGATTTGAGGACCTCTGGTCACCTTATGAAGATATTAAATTTGGTTACCTCTGGTTACTTTATGCAGATATTGGATTTAGTTATATCTGGTCACCTAATGCAGATATTGGATTTGGTTACCTCTGGTCACTTTATGCAGATATTGGATTTGGTTACCTCAGGTCACCTTATGCAGATTTCGAATTTGTTAACCTCTGGTCATCCAAACATAAGTCATGTTATGTTTTTTATCATTTGTAGGAAATGTAAGACAATCGAAGAGAAGGAAAAAAGAACAAGAACAGGTTTGATGTGCATTACTGGTTCAGCAAGACTATAGAATTTTATTGTATATTAGTGAATACACTTGATTCTCAAAAACAGTTTATGCTGGTTAAAACACATAAATTGATGATCTCGTGTTTTTTTAAAAGCATTCATACAGTAGTAGGTAAGGAATGGTGAATGGATCGAAAGGAACAATCAAACTGAAATTTGGAGAAAAACTGACAAAGCTGGGCAAAAAAATAAAAAAGAATTCAATTGTTCAGATTTTACGAACATTGGATCTATAATGGCTACAAAAGCAATCGTCTTCTTGACATCTTTATTACATACTAAGAGTATGGAATAAAATACACAATAGAAAATGCAAACATCTAGATTAACATGAAATATATAAAACATACATTTTCCAAATACCATGATCATAATGTATTCATCTTCTAAACAATCAATTATAAACTGAGTATTCTCATCTATTCAATTAATTGCGTATCTGTTTCAATAATTATTCTAGACTAAATTTGTAACAAAATTCAGATCATTATAAATTCATAATCAAGTCTATAATGCAATCTATCTTTTGCACTCGAGGTCTACAAATGTATATATAGAAAATGAACAATTGTGTTAATTGCGAATGGAAATGTGTAGTTATCATTTTAATATACAGAGATATGACACATCATAAGTAATTAAAAAAACATGATTCAAACACAAACATACTACCAGCTGTTCAAAATGGATTTTGTTTGAATATAACTATATGGACACGGGGAATATGTCAAAGAGACAACAACCCGACCAAAACGTAAAAACAACTCAAGGTTGTGCAAGTTTCATATTTCTCTGTGTACTAAATAATAACCTTATCAAAGCAAACTGACATGCAATCAATCATTTTAAAATTAATAGCATCGTTAGAATACTAACTATAAATTCATATACAATCTACCTCTTACTGGTCATAAACTTGAAACAATCCGCACTACATTTTTATCGGAAAGCTAGGTAGAACAATTGACTTATAATTATTGATGTACAAATTACTATTTAATTTGGCCTTACAATTCGACTTGGTCCTATGTTTAATTGTTGCTATGTATAACATTGCTATTCTCAATTATTTTTCAACGGTTTAACATGCTCTATTTTATTGTAGCTAGGAAACATTTGAAATTATTGAATACAATTTTTGTTATTAATGACATAAATTAAGCATTATAGTACCAACATATTAAAACATTTTAAAAAGAATATTTAAGTCAATAAAATAAAATGCATTCTTGTAAAGTCTTTGTTTAAATTAAATGATTCTTATTAAAACTAGAAGAATTAAAATGGTGTCATTATATAAAATTATGTAGGTAAAGAAATGTCCTGTAATAATAAAATTGCTGTCTTAACTTATATTTGCAGAGAAATTATTGGCCATGTTATAGGCGAACTAAATAAAACAAATGTTAACAAGGCAATGCATGGGAAAGTTTTTGAGGCCTTTTGGAAGACAATAGAGACAATGCTGCCAGGTAATGATTTATTAGACACATCACACGTATTATCGTAACTTAATACATATTTGATCATTTGCTTAAAAAATATTACCTACTTGAGACAGCAAACAGACCTAGTCCAATGTAATAATTAGCCAATGTATCTGCTTGACAAAATCTTCTTTAGGAATAGGTATTTGTTAAATTAAATTATATACATTTGGTAACATCAGTATCTTTGCAAAACATTTCAAGAGCAAACTGTATATGTCCTACTTTTAAAGCCTTTAGGCACCAATGTAACATATAAAATTTTTGAATGAATATCAAGAAAAAGCAGTTTTCAAAATCAATATAATATTTCATTATTTTTTCATTGAAATGGTTTACGATTGGAGTCTTTCTTTCTGTGGGTAGATTTGAAACTGCCATCATCATTAACTTTACGCCCCGTATTTTCAGAACACACATCGGCTTACTGAATAGTCATGATCAGTTTTGAACATTTGGATTTTCTGCTTGGAAACAGCGGTTGTTGCTTTCGCTTTCTTGTTGTTTTGGAAAAGTTGGTTGTCTTACAAATATGTAATGCCGTTGTGAGTGCTTGTAAAATAGTTTTCTTTTTTTCACGTCAATTGTCTGGAAATTTTATTGTTTACATATATATTGATTTCCTCAATTTTTCTTTTAATAGCCTGGTCGGTTGTTTCTTTGTCTTCCTTTAATTGTTGTCTTGTTTCATCAATTGAGGTAGACTGTATGTAAGGTGATGGAACTACCATTTTAGGTACCATCACACAAACACAATGTATACCATGGCTATTGGCAAAACATGTACATTTGAATGAGGTCAAATTAACAACTGATACATTTCCCAATCTGGACAAAACCTCTACCTGGTTGTTATCTCTGTCATAAAAATATTGTTCTGCATTAAATACATCCATTGCTTCTGATCTGCGCTCTACAGTGAGGTCAATGTTCCTTTTAGAAGCAATCAATTCAGCTAAATGAACATGCTTACACATTCCTGAAAAATAGTAGAGAATGGAACATAAATAACTGCATTGTACACTTATGGTTTACTTTCAATTGTACAAACTTTAAACAAAACCACTAATGAACATTCAGTAAAGATTTACTTAAATTGGATCGCAATGTTTTAGAAAATTTGATGAGGCAAATGATTATTTGCACTTGTATAACCTGATGACGGTTGAAAACGCCTTGTTGGAAGACAAAAACAATCAAAACCGAGGAGACTCATAAAACCAAAAGACATTTACAACAACAGTAAAAAAAAAAAATAAACAACACGAACTCTACTAAAAAACCTGAAGTAAAATTAGGTGCTTCAGTAGGGTAAGCATTTCCGGGACATATACGGCACCCGAAATTAATAATCTTGATTTCAACAATTCATACTTGATGGTGTACTTTTAAAATTGTTGAACTGACTTAAGATAATAAAAAAAACTTACCTCTTGTTGTTGCAGCTGGACAATTGCACACTACATTGACAATGTCCACATTATGAATCGTCCCAAATGCTGTCTGTAATGGAACAGTGCATTCTGTGGATGAAGTCCATTGCACAGTTTGGTCGAGTCCTGCCTTGAGCATATTCTCTGCTGTCAATTTACTTTTTCTTCCCTTTGTCCTCCCATATTTTCAGAGGTTCATCTAGATAGCTAAAATTACGATGTTTTTATATTTATTTTTGATTATGAAAACATAATTCAAAGATCTATTAATAAATTATTTCTTAAAAATTGAATTCACAGTATTTAATATTCAATGTATTTGCATCTTAAATTGAAATGATCTTTTAATTTCAAACGATTCAAGTGAACGATAAGAAGAACAGGATTGTGACAAATTTAAACTTACTTACTCATAAAACATAGTTACTTTCCATGGAGTAGGATTAGTAAGTCCTCTACTCTGCTATTGGCATACCCACCAAGGAAATGGTATTTCATGCCCAGGAAAAACCTGAAAATGACAAAATGTTAATGACTTTGAATTTATGATTTATGGTTGAATGTACAAATAGAAAGTACATAAAATTTTAATGTGTATACATTTGAATGTTATAAGTAGCATTATATTTTTGTTTTAATGTTCTCATAAACATCAGGTTTTGCTAGACTACATTTTCATTTTGTCTGCTTTTATGTAATTATCGACTTGCATTGACGATTATGATATTTGTATTAAATTTGCATAACCCTTTCATGAAAGAACGGCAATAATCTCTCCGTATAGTTAAAAATTGTTTAGTTTATATCATTTTAAGTCGTTGGTTACCCACGAAGAAGTAGGATTTGGACAAAGTGTAACACTTTTTATACTTCAGGTCATAAAACAGAGACAGTTCAGAAAATTTATCCCCAAAATAAAATATACTTAGTTACTATTATCAAACAGATAATAATTAGATGATGCTTAAAATTTTGATCTTGTAATATATAAGGTGTATAGTAATAAAATGTATTAATAACCTTTCAGCTAAGTTATTTGTATCTTGATCTTCATAAAACAAATGTCTTCCATCAGTACACCAGTTGTCTAACAAGTAGTCTGTTATTTGTTTGGAAGGCATCTTCTCTTGCAACATTTGAACTTTTGAGAAAAGTCTTCTTTCTGATGAAAATTATATTGACACATTTCTTTTGAGTATAGAAACAGAATTTATAGATTAAACACGCATGTACTCATAAGCATTGTACATTTATAGGTAAGATCTTTAAATCGCATTAAGCAACTCTTTGTACTTTCTAAATTATTTTACTGATATAATTCAATAGAGATTCATTGCTATATGTTTTTGTTTTTTTCTTTTATCTTTTATCAACCAAAATTCATTGATTGTATTTTTATTATTATTATTTTTGCGTTTTAATTGACTCATTTTGAAAAATCTTGTTGATATGATTTATCATCTTTGATATTAAAACAATTACAATATTGAAAAGAGAAAAGATCCATCCCACTGATGTCTCATTTCTACAGGGTTTTTCTTATAATATTAACATATCAATAACCAATCGTATTTCATTGTGAGGCAACAAACTCGTGATTAATTTTTAAAACAATGTTTCACATCCTCTGCATACAAGACTGTTGTATTTTTTTTTCAGAATCAGGTCCAGTTATACTATGTAAATTAACATTCACCTAGTACATAATTAATATTCGAATACATTATTTGAATTTGTCAGGACCAACTCAAAATTATTGACCAATCTGAAAATTATTCTATTTCACTGTGGTATCATAGGTTCATTATATTTTATTTGTCTTAACTAGCACGTTTGATTACCTTGGTACATATTTTCATAGTTCTGATATAGTCAATAACCTTTTTCTGGTTTGTGCGTGCATGGGTCCTGATACACCAGATTCTTTTTATTCAAAAATATGTACAAAGCCTGTAAACCAAATCATTTATATTTAGTTCATGTCTTAAAGATTTCTTGATAATAATAATTAAATATTGTCTTGAATATATCATGACTAATTATTTTCAACAAGATTTGATCTATGAAAGTATTAATGCGAAAGAGTTGATTTATTAAATCAAAACTGACCTCAGGCTTATAAACAAAAACAAAATATAAAATGTTAAATCCAATGCAATTAATACCTATTGATTCAATAGAGGAAATTTCACAGCATAACTCTCATTTAATAACTGATTTTTTCCAATAAAGAATAAGGTAAATTGTATGATACATATATTGAATGATATAATACCTGTAAAACATGAAACCAGCAAAGTAAAACGGAGCTGTTTGGGAATACTTCATTTATTGCGCTGATTTATTTGGTATCTCTGTCTACCATAAAGATCTAGTAAACAAAATGTAACACTGCAGTATCAACAATTTGTATCTCTATCTCATATTGGTTTTATTCTATAATACTATTTGTTAATTTGTAAAAATTATGTAAATTCTTATTTTTATATCAATTAGATTCTCAATTTGTGATTGAAAAGTTTGGAAACAAGCCCAATAAAGCTTTAATTATTATGTTATATGTAAACCTGACTATGAATGAATCTTACATGCTTTGGTTTTATGGCCTTCCATAGAGCACTCTCAAAAGTTTTAAGGAAATTGATGTTTTGTAAGTTTCATTAGTCCATAAGATAAATATTATTATGCAAAATTATTTATCTAATATTCTTTGCCAAAATTCAACTGAAATTGTTGTTGAACTTAATTGTATTAATTTTGAAATGCAGGAAAAATGTTTCTTTAGATGAATCTTTCATATATAGCATTGTCTATTGGTCAATTGTTAAATAACTATCACTGCAAGAATATGTGAATAATGTCATAGTTTAACCTGTAATTTTACAGACAAATTAATTAAAAGATATAATTGAATGGCCTTTATTTATCTTTTATATCCATATTAGATTTGGTGTTGACTCGAATAATGTAACTAATTGTAAACAAATAATAAGACGAAAATGAAAAGTGTTAATAAGCAATGATATTGAATTCGAAATATTGTCAACTTTGATACCCACAAACCTTGGACAGAAATCAAATCCATGATTTTCAGCTGTAGTCTTCAGAGATCTCAGAAATATTTTGACAACTTCACCAGTATCATCTGACGAGATACAGTACGAAAGAGGAGTGCCCTGGCCTTGCTGTTCATCTCTTGCGACAAGAGCAGAGAATGAATAACCATAGGCAGTTAATCCTTAAACAAACCAAAAATATGTTGTAAGTTTATTGTCACACAGTTCAATTTTTTAAACGTATCAATATTTTAAATTGAAATTTCCATGATTATATATAAGTATATACCTTTATATGTAGCATCTAAAAGCACCACATTTTCTGCTAGTTTCATCATTCTTTTCTTTGTGCTTCATTCTGGTAAATGATTAGTAATGGCTGTACTCCCCTACAATGTAAATGTTACATATTTAATGTCCAGAAGTATGAGTATGAATTATATATTTTATGTTGAAATCATGTTCATTTAATGGAAGAGAAGACGACAAACTAGCTACATTGTACTCATATTAAATAACCTCAATTAAAACTGAAAAGACAAAAATGTAAAATCTATTGACAAAATATATGACTTGTGAACAAGTGTAGCACTAAAACCACTCAAAAGGATAAAACCAAAATACAAAGCATCTATTATAAGAAGTCAGATATACGTTCAGTCTACAGAAAACTCATCTGTACAGCTCTCATTGAAACATTTTACGGACAAATCATATTCGAAATTGGACAGACGAGTACTATAAAAAAAATATGTCATTTGAACAGAAGGCAATCCAGTCATGTCTGAAGAACAAAACAGGGTATCAATCAGTAATTTCTGAATTACTCTTTATCAGCATTATGCTTATATCAGTCATTAAAATTTACAAAAGTACATTATTATAAAAGAATAATTACTCTTTCAATTCTTGGTAGAAAATTATCTCTTCCTTCAGTATTTGTGTGCATAGCTCGTGTACAGCTACAGCATCATTCTGATGAATTCTAAAACAAATGAGGAAATATAAAATTTAACCAACTTTTGTAGAAATATCATAGATCAATACCAGTACTGACATGTACAGAACCAATATCAACAGTACATCTGTATAATTTGACCAGAAAACACCAAAGTTCATTTACTGTGTAAAGTGCATGTTTACAATCAGATTGGTAAAAGGATTAAAATGGTGAATAAAGGTCTAAATATCTATATAAAGTAATGATTTAAACAGACGAACCATTGGGTTTGCATACAGTGCATCAGTTTAAATGACCACAAACAAAAGTCTGTATCTATGAATGTGATAGAGGTTACCAACGTCAATTCAAGTGTAAGGTACTAAATACCAAATGCTCTTTACATTTAACTTTACCAAAGTATGTAGATGTAACAAGACGGAACCAAGGATATACTTTGTGTAAAGCTATAATATTTTAAATTGTCCAGATGTGACCAAAGTTGCGGTGAACAGTGGTAACCAAAGTCAATATATGTGAACGGTTTCAAAGGAATATAGATTATATACATATCTAAAATAGACATAGGAAACACAAGTATGTTTAAGGTAGCCCTAGTCAATATCTATGTATCATTATATATATGTTTAAGGTGGCCAGAGTTAACAAAATGGTGAAAAGTGATTATCAAATTCTGCAAACATTTAAGGGTACAAGTGGCGACCCAGGTCCATATCTGTGTTCATTAATCAGAGGTTACCAAAATCTTTATATGTTAAGTGTTATCAGAGGTAGCAAAGTCTTTGTCTGTGTACGTTCAATATAAAGATTTGGTTCAAGTAATCAGAGGTAACTTAAGTCCGGATAATGGTTATTTTTCGATGACTGGATACGTAGAGACAAAGCCTGTTTCTTTGGATTTTTGACAAGAACAAAGTAGTAAGTACATATTTTAAGTAAATCTTTTGATACTGTTTTGATACCTTTTATCCATTTTGTAACGTTGACATATATTCTTAATGTCAACTGGTGTCAGATAGTATCTTCTATCGTGCACATCAAAATGCCCTTGATCTCTAGCCCATTTTCATGCTTTGCACAATATTTCCATGGTTTTTTCTCCCCTATTGATAAAGAAATAGAAATTGAATTCGTCTCAATTACAATTAATTTCAAATTAAGTAAAAATCTTTTTGAGCTTAAGGATTTTTTCAAATCAACACAAAATATGTCGTTGTGTCAATATATGTGATTGTATCAATATATGTCTTCTGGAATATTTTATCATCAATGCTATTCAGCTTCAAACTTGTTTTTATTAAAATATTTCATACAAGCGTCCGATATTTATGTAGATGCATTAAATGACTCTCTGGCAAGCCGATTTTATCCTAATCATTTTATTCTTGATTTATTTCTAACCTATTCATTTATTATAATCTTTGCAAATTATGAAAATGCGCCGGAAGAAAATAATCTACGATATTTATGCATGGTGTCTAAAGATAAATAATTTTATATCTGTGTATGGTGACCCGAGGTAATCACTTTCAAAAGAGCCAATTGCTATATATATTTGTTGACAATGGCAACATAATTCAGTATATGTGTACAGCGACCAGAAGTTACTAGATTAATTATAAAAGTAGCGCAAAAGTGTGAACCGAGATAACCGATGCTAACCAAATTCATTTTTATGAATGGTTACCATAGGTAACATAAGCCAATTTATTGAAAGTTGACCAGAGGTAATCATTTTCAATATCTGTGTAGGATGACCAGAGGTAACCATAGCCAATATCTGTGTGGGTGACCAGAGGTAACCATGTTCAAAATATATGTAGGGTGACTAGAGGTAACCATAGTCAATATATGTGTAGGGTGAACAGAGGTAACCACATTCAATATCTTTTTAGGTGACCAAAGATAACCATATGCAATATCTTTGTAAGGTGACCAGAGGTTACCTTATTCAATATCTGTGTAGGGTGACCAGAGGTAACCATATTCAAAATTGTGGTCGGGTGACCAGAGGTCACCATATTCAATATCTTTGTAGGGTGACCAGAGGTAACCATATTCAATATCTGTGTAGGGTGACCAGAGGTAATCACATTCAACATCTTGGTAGTGTGACCAGAGATTACCAAATTAAACATCTAAGTAGGGTTAATAAAGGTACCCAAATTCAATATTTATGCATGGTGTCTAAAGATAAATAATTTAATATCTATGTATGGTGACCCGAGGTAACCACATTCAAAAAGGCAATTGCTATATATATTTGTTGACAATGGCAACACAATTCAATATATGTGTACAGCGACCAGAAGTTACTATATTAATTATATTATTTATGAGTTGTAACCATAGATAACATAAGCCAATTTATTGTAGGGTGACTAAAGGTATTTCAATATCTGTGTAGGATGACCAGAAGTAACCATAGCCAATATCTGTGTGGGTGACCAGAGGTAACCATGTTCAAAATCTGTGTAGGGTGACCAGAGGTAACCATAGTCAATATCTGTGTAGGATGACCAGAGGTAAGCACATTCGATATATATAATGGTTTACCAAAGGTTACCTTTTTCAATATTTGTGTAGGTTGATCAGAGGTTACCACGTTCAATATATGAGTAGGGTGACCGAAGTTTACAAAATTAAATATTTAAGTAGGCTAAATATAGGTAACCAAATTCAATATTTATGCACGGTGACTAGAGTTAACCAAATTTTATATTTGTGTATGATTAGATGTAACCACATTCAAAATATGTGAAGGGTGACCAGAGGTAACCCCTTTCAGTATTTGTGTAGGGTCACTTGAGGTGTTTAAAGTTCACATATGTATAGGGTGACCACAGGTAACCAATTTCAATACATGTGTAGGGTGATCAGAGGTAGGGTTATTAAAGGTAACTAAATTCAATATTTATGCATAGTGTCTAAAGATAAAAAATTGAATATATGTGTAGGGTGACCAGAGGTCACCTCAATTTATTATGTAAAAGGTGACAAGATGTAACAAAATTCAATATCTGTGAAGGCTTGCCGGGGTGACCAGAGGTAACCAAATTCAATATCTTATAATGTTTAGGGGAATTCAATACATGTGTTGGGTGACCATAGGTAACCAATTTCAATGTATGTGTAGGGTGACCAGAGGTCACCACAGTTAATTATTTAAAACGTGAAAGGATGTAACAAAATTCAATATCTGTTTAGGGTGGCAAAGTTGACCAGAGGTTACCAAATTCAGTATCTTATGATTTGTAGGTAAATTCAATAAATGTGAAGGGTGACCAGACGTTACTAAGTTCAATATATGTGTAGGGTGACCAGAGGTCACCACAATTAATTATGTAAAAGGTGACAAGATGTAACGAAATTCAATATCTGTGAAGGCTTGCCAAGGTGACCAGAGGTAACCAAACTCAATGTCTTATAATTTTAGGGGAATTCAATACATGTGTTGGGTGACCATAGGTAACCAATTTCAATATATGTGTAGGGTGACCAGAGGTCACCACAGTTAATTATTTAAAACGTGAAAGGATGTAACAAAATTCAATATCTGTTTAGGGTGGCAAGGTTGACAAGAGGTTACCAAATTCAGTATCTTATAATTGTAGGTAAATTAAATATATGTGAAGGGTGACCAGAGGTTACCAAATTCAATATATGTGTAGGGTGACCAGAGGTCACCACAATTAATTATGTAAAAGGTGACAAGATCTAACGAAATTCAATATCTGTGTAGGGGGCCATTCAATATCTATATTTGTGTCCGGTAATTAGAAGAACCACTGTAAATTTATCTGCAAAGGGAGTAAGGTTAATAAAGTAACTATGTATTTGTATTAAATGACCAGTGTAACTGTAAGCACTATTAGTTTCTGTGTAGGGTGACCAGAGGTAACCAATGGCAGTTTTAAGGTACCTGAGTTCGAGGCATACC
>JAASAO010001714.1:0-28719 GCA_017311375.1 Mytilus coruscus | reverse complement strand
ACTACATTTAAAAGAAACCTTCACCGTCCTCTGGCTACACAAACACATACACACCCAGTCGATGCCATATGCAGAAGTTCTGTTCTGTTCATACTATCTAATAAAATTCAAGAAATTCATATTTCTTTATATCCTGTACTGTAAAATTCCTACCTGCTTAGGAATGTGAATAATTATGGTCATTACTCCTAGATCTGAGAGTACTCAAGTTACTGAAAGCTAGTTGATTAATTAATTGGTTGATTGCTAAATGTCCAGTGACAAATAGCTCATGCATGTTCAGGATAAAACAAATTTACAATAAATACAACAGGTAGCTAGGTCCTGTAATAGGGTCGTCCAGGACGAAGGTCTGAAAATTTGGAAACGCCATGCATTGGAAAATGAGGGTTTATTGGATAGGAACAGAAATTTTGCCTTTCAGTAGACCACCTACAAAACCCTCAAAGAGTTGTTGCAAGTTTCTTAACGTACAGAGAGCGTGGCATTCTCTCTACACTAGGCATCGGATTTAACTTCCCATTCTGACCAGTCGTGACTGCGTATTTATACATCCTGCACAGCCAAACTTTGGCAAGGGTTTTATTGTAGGTCGGATCATCGGAGACCAAGTTAAGTGGAAAGCTAGTTGAAAGCCAATAACAACTAATTAAAAAAATCATGTGTCTAAGTTGAGATTCATTCAAGTATTTGTTGATAGAAGTGAAATGATCTGAACCAAAGTTCTAGTTTATAGTTTCTGTATAAGGGGGAATATAATGACATACAATTCTATCCAATACTCCATTCACTAAGGATGATAGACTAGTGTACACATGACATTCGATAATTAAAGAGTTTTGACGACTTCACTGGCGTGCATCTACAGATAACGTTGTTTATTTATTTTTTTAATAAATAAAAATATTTTTGAAAAAATTATGTGTAGGCACGTGCCTAAAGTGCCTAACGGCAGCTACGCCCCTGGGATTAGTGCATATTGTCTTGGATGGAATCCAGGATTACGAATATTAGATTGCACACATAAAGTATGCACTATTATATTATATTTTCTTAATCATTTTAGATATGAACAGCATTTCAGCAACAGACGTAATGCACGTTTTACTAGATGATGTTGCTCATCCTCAACAACAAGGAGCCACAGCAGACTTAACTCCACACGCCAATAACACGAACAGTGCAGGTGACCATAAATTAGATAGTACTGAATGCAGTGGCGTAGACAACACAGTAAATGAACAAAATTTACTGTTTGACGGTATGCTTTTTCTCTTTATTTTTCTAAAATTTCGCGAACAATTAAATCGCTAAAGCAAGGATAAATAAACTATGACAGATAGTTCATTGCTCATGGCGACTGTTTAAGTAATACCTTTCAGCAAGTAAGCTCGAAACCATAAAATTAATAAGCCCAATACATCTTATGTATAAGTGTGGAATCATAAAACCCAAATTGTCTTAAACATTACAGCATTCAGTGTTTAGATCAGCTTTTATGTGTTAGTTGTAACCTTATTTTTATCACATATATTTAGTAACATAATACATGTAATATAATTTAGTAAAATGTATCGGAATATAACACTAAAATAATCTATTTCTCTATGGTAAATGTTAAATGTATTTCATATTGCAGATACTGAAAATCTTATTGAGGAAAACAGACAGTTGAGGGACCAGCGACTCTGTAAAGTGTGTTTAGATCTAGAAGCCTCCATTGCTTTTCTACCATGCGGACATATTGTTTGTTGTATTGACTGCGCTCCTGCCATGAGAAAATGTCCCGTATGTAGGACGTACGTCAAAGGAACTGTAAAAACTTATCTCGCATAAGTTATATTTCTGTGGATCCATAAGTCAAATGATTTAGATGACCACCAAATCATGTGCCAAAATCAATGTTCAAAAGTAAAATTAATTTACTATTCTTGCTATTTATATTTTGTGTTAGTCTTTTTATTGTTGTATATGAATCGGATACATGTATGTATTGTATTATTACGTCATATTGTTCTTCTGTATCTATATTATATATTGATGTACTTTTGTTGCACATTTAATGTGACTGCAAGTTTTCAAATAAAGTTTACAAAGTTTACAGACTAAGTCTTTTACATCAATGAATTAACTTTGTTATTATTTTTCACAAATAACACCTCTGTTCTTTAATGTAATATTTTTTGTTCACACGTCAGACAAACTGACCATATGATATTGTATTACCATACTAGGAAGGACCTCATTATGTATTAATTCCATTTGAATATTGTATGTATTTTGTTGAGGGAAAAGATGAATAACTACATGAGCATAATTGCATTTACATTTGCTTTGTTTATTTATTGTCATATAACAAATGGAGCCTCTTGATTTATTTGGGTGCTAACATCGTACTTAGCATTAAAAAAATATTCACTGCTCATCTATCATATTAGATAATTTTAGAGGAAATCTTATGTAAACGAACGAATTAAATTAATTTGGGAAGTTAGATAGATCATATTTGTAATTATCAAATACCTGACGCCTTCACACTGTTAATTAAAGTAGTCTGGCACTTAAACATACATATAAAATGTATATGTTTAGTGTATTTAAGTCATTATGGAAGTATGCAACTGACTAGTTATAACATTGTTTCCGTATTGGATGTGACGCAGTTTTATCTATTTAACTCTTTGTGTTCTAAATAAATATGTAGTCAAGTCAAGTCTTCCAGAATTTTGGTTTTATTTATTTTATTTATTTTTCATTTTAATGCGTTTGCGTACCCTGTTGTCTTGTTAACCGTAATAAGGTGTTCTTTTGTTATTGTTGATTTAAAGGTTGACTTTTAGTTATATTTCAAGGGCATAATTATTATGATATTTGAAAATGTAATTATTAATGACTTTTGTTATTTTGTTGGTTATAACTCAGGTAAGATACACAATAATCATTTTATATGTTCATGACTTGTGATTCACTTTATACATGGTCACGTGACATAATTTCACCAGATAAGTTTGTTTAATGATAGATTTTACCATTGTTTTATATTCATATTTGTTAATATTGTAATTTTTTCAATATTTTTTTATTGTTATATTTTGTTATCCAATTGCTGAACATTTGTAAATGATATTGTTTTTTAATCCTGTTATTTTAGTTAAATAGATTTGCAACTGTGTTCATCATATTACATTACTCTATTGTTAATAAAAAAAAAAAAAAATAATACTCACAATAGTCAATTTTCGATGATTTTTTCAATAAGGATTGACTAAGATATATAATTATGAACATCCCTGGTTTCTGCCGTCCGGCGGAACATGTGTAACCATTTCTATTTGGCTGTTCTGGATGTTTAAGGGCATACGATACAGTTTCTATTCCACGATGATTTTTACGAAAATTTGTATACAAGCTATTTTTCACCTCAGCAATTCAAATATGTAATAAAAATATACCTTCATGTGCTACTTTTGCTACTCAAAATTTCGGTTTTTGAACTTTTCTATCCTTTGGATAGACACACCTAACTTTTTTATTTCAACAGATAAACACACGCGTTTTTTGTAAAACATTATGAAAATCTTCTTTACAGAAATATGCTCTTAATATGTACAACCATTTTTGAAAATAAATAATTTTAACAAAGTTGCAGGATTTTAGGAAAAAAACGGCATTTTTTGCGGTATATTTATCAAATTTAAAAAATTCATCGTTGACTTTTTCATTAAAATTGGTACAAATAATCTTCATACGTAATCAAACCTAATGCCATTTTATAAAAGGGGTCCATGTACTTGTTTTCAAGTTAAATCATTTAAATCATAAAAACAGTCGAAAAATGCATCTTTATCCGATATGTCACAGTTTGAAGTCGCCAAAATAATATTTTACGTTAGCTACGTCATTACCTCCCTGTAACTGTATAGTATGCCCTTAAATTCGCAACCACGTCCAGCCAGAATTGGTGCGTTAAATTCGATGCTTCATGAATGGAGAAGGCCATGTAATCTGTATATTAAAGAACCCTTGCAATAAATTTTAAGTAGATTGCCTTATATAAGAATTTCTGCCCTTTCCTAAATACCCCTTTTCGGTTAAGTCAAAATGTTAAGCGCTTCATCCGATCGACTTACCTTAAAAATCTACATTGATCCTATTGAATTAATTGATAATTCATTTTCGTCCTGAATATGCATAAAACATAGCAAATGGATTACTACCTCTATCCAACTTAGCTTCATTTTCCAAGTAGGCGTTTTGCAGAACCGACGTATTATATTAATATTTATTATTTTAACGAATAGGCATGAATCATTTGCCTCTGGACATTGATCAAACAACAATCAATCAAATATGTTTACTTGTTGTTCTAAAATCTTTCGTTCATGTGCACTACCGAACTTTTAACTTCGATATAAGTGTAGAACATTCTATGAATAAGTGTGATGCAGCTCTGAAATCTAAGCCAAGCGTTGTATATATATATTACATAGAAATAAGAAGATGTGGTATGAGTGCCAATGAAAACTCTCCATCCAATGTCGACTGAGGATTTATTAAAAAACATATTTTATGGTCGGACATTTTATTCAATTTAAAGTTCTTATAATGAACTGAAATTTATTATTATAGGTTTGTTATTATCGTTTTTACATTGTTTACAGATTCGTTATTATCGTTACTACATACATGTAGTTTATAGATTTGTTTTATCGTTAGTACATAGTTTATTTATTTTATAATCTTTAGTACAAACATAAACATAGTTGATATATGTCTTGATATCGTTAGTTCATACTTGATACATGTATAAAATTGAGAATGGAAATGGGAATGTGTCAAAGAGACAACAACCCGACCACAGAACAGACAACAACAGAAGGTCACCAATAGGTCTTCAATGCAGCGAGAAATTCCCGTACTGTTTGTTTACTGTTTTCCTTTATTTAAGGATGTTTGCTCCTCTGTTTCAAAATAACAAGGACTTTAGAAAGATTGTTATAGATTGATAGAATATGAATAAGGGAACCTAAAATTAGAAAAATGATAGGTCCGTGTTCTTGTTTTTGAGATATAATTAATTTAAAATTTTGCGGAAATGGTTCTCTCTAGATTTTCCATACAGTTAATATTGACAGCTTTTTCCTTTCAAAAGCTATGAAAAATAACAAGGATTTTATAAAATTTTAAAAATGGCTTTTAAAACTATATGCAATAAAAATATGAAAAGAAAAGTAGGGGTCAGTGGGAAAATTTTTATTGGCCCTACATGGATAAAACTAGAGGATTCCGAATATCTGACAAAAGTTAAAAACAAGAGTAGCGAACATCCTTAATACTAAATATTACCTCAAATAAACCCTACTGAACTATCTGTGATAACTGTTCATACTTTATTTTCTTATAATTAAAAGCATTTTCATTTTTTATACATGTATATGTTTTATTATGATTTTCGAATGTAAATTGTACATCACAATGTCTTTAAGCAAGAGTCATAGATTTGCATCACTCTCTTAAATAGAATAATTACGCCCTTGCTCCAAATTGTGATATTGTATACCTCTGTCAACCTGTCCATCGTCTGTCTATCAACCGGTCAATTTGTCCTTCTATCTCCAGACATTGTGCCCGTCTGATAGTGTTCATCCATTTGACATTTCGTCCCTCACATTTCTGTTGTAATTTTGTAGTAACCATATATCAGATTTTTTTAACATGTGGTACCAAGCTTGATATTAAATAAGCGATGCTATAGCTATGTAGTATCCAGACCCAGAACTTATAACTTTATGTTTACCGCATACATGTATGTTTTCCATATAGATATCCTCAAGTGTTAACTGGGGTATAGCAATGTGGTCATCCTTTGTATTCTCCCGTCTGATCAGAATGAAGACGTTAAACCCAATATCTCGTGCAGAGAGAGTGCCACGCTCTTTGCGTATAAAATTCTATACAACTGTTCCTAACTTGGTTTTCTCGTTTGAATTGTTTTACATTTGTCATTTGTCATTTCGGGGCCTTTTATAGCTGACTATGACTTTGTCATTGTTGAAGGCCGTACGGTGACCTATAATTGTTAATTTCTGTGTCCTTTGGTCTCTTGTGAAGAGTTGTCTCATTGGAAATCATACCACATCTTCTTTTTTATATTGGTACAGCTACATTTTAAGATCTGTAATTTATCTACTCCCAACTTGCCAGCTACGTGTATTTTTATAATGTTTTAACATTATTGTCTATGTGCGAAATTCTTAACATTCGCACTTTCAGACTTTCATATTATACGTATATGCTACATGTATACTAGGTAAATAGGATATTGTAAAGTAGATGGTTATGGAGTAACGCTTACTTGCGCGATCAAAGGCTATACATACTGCTGAACATTGACTTTAGACTACTAATGCTGTTAATTTCTATTGCAAATTGAAAAAGACACACATGAAAAGGTCTCTTTAATATGTTTGATCTTAACATTATATTTCACCTATTTGAATATAAACTGCTAACGTTTAAAGTTGACACATAATGCCTTACACCTAAACATCAACTGAAACACATAAATTGAACTCTATGCACTCTAAAGTGGAAACAAATCAATTAAACAAAATACTGTTTCTTTTAACAAAAGTAAAATCACAAAAATACCGAACTCCAAGGAAAATTCAAAACGGAAAGTCCCTTAATCAAAAGCTCAAACACATCAAACGAATGGAAAATAACTGTCATAATCCTGACTTGGTACAGATATTTCCTCTATTACCTTTATACCAACAGTTGTGATACAAGCTTTAGCTTTTTCTCTATGATAGTTTAGTAGTCTTATAAATAGGATAAGGCAAATATAACGGATTCGTAATGTACGTCCAGTGGCAAATATTACATATTATAACGAGAATGGTTAGATAATGTATGAATATGAACCCATAGCCGTAACCTTTCCTCGTATATGACATTAACTTATTAGACTTTTCGCCGAGTTTTACTTACATGAGCAACACGACGGGTGCCTCATGTGGAGCTGGATCTGCTTTCACTTCTGGAGCACCTGATATCATCGGTTTTTGGTGGGGTTCGTGTTAACATTCCTGGAAACATTTGCAGTGTTGTTGTCACCCTCCTTCGTCGACAAATACAATTTTCTAGTAAAGTGTCACCAGATCACAAAAGCTGGAATTAGTTCTATCCATTGCTATTGCCAGTTCAGAGACATATTGATACTTCCTGATAGAAATGTACTACATTTTGATTTTGATTATGCCAAACCCACATAAAGGTCATGTCACCCCATTCTTATAACCAAATTGTCCTGGACAGACCAAGAAGATTACTATTTAAAATTGATCATGTTATTCTGAATATGAATGGTACACACTAGATCTGGATATGTGAAATGAATGAAAGAATGATCAGACTCCTCGTTCGGCTGAGAAGAATATTTTATATTTTATGCCTGTACCAAGTCAGGAATATGACAGTTGTTATCCACTCGTTTGATGTGTTTGATTTTTTATTTTGCCATTTGATTGGGGACTTTCCTTTTGAATTTTCCTCGGAGTTCAGTATTTTTGTGATTTTACATTTTATAATGTTTCTGTTGTTCCGGTAAAAGTACTTGCTAGTCAATAACATTTTCAGAATAACTTACGATCAATGTTTTTATAAGATTTTCAGAATAACTTACGATCAATGTTTTTATAAGATTTTTGCAAAACGAGCCACAGGCTATTAAATTAGCTCACTATTACCAACATCATTATTCTCAAATACTGACTGAAGCATAATTATACATTGAAAAAGTAGTATATAGCATACGTGTTGCTTATTTCTGAATCTTTACTCGTAATAAAATATTTTTACACTAAAAAGTAGTAATGCTTAGTATTTCATGTTGCCGTGTCAACGAAGCTGTCCTAGGACTAGGACGTGTCTTAGGATAGTCTTAGGACACGTCTTAGTCCTAAGTCAGGTTAACGAAAGTCTCCTAAAATAAGATATGTCCTAAATTTGGTCCTAAAGTTAGGATATATACATAGGTGTCTTAGGATGGTCTTAGGATAGTCCTAAAAGTTACGATGTCTTAAGTCGAAATAAAAACAACAAATATGGCATAAACTCAATAATAAAAATACTAAACTATTATACTGTTAATTAGAATTAAACTAATTAAACAAAATATTCTTCAATATAGGTTTTTAAGGGACCTATCATTTTAACCTGGGAGGAGAGGGAAAGGGGGCTGGTCAAAATGTAGGGGGTCAAGTTTTTTCTGTAAGTGGAAAAGGGGTTCAATTTTTTATAAATTCAAAGTGGGGATCAATTCTATCTCTAATGAAACATTTGTGAACTTTTGAATCTTCAAGTATATCCTATATATCATGTGTGTCAATGGTAAGTGTTTTGCATGTTAAGATTTTGGCATGTTTAATAGGGGATCACATTTTTAAATGTTTTTAAAGGGGGTGTAAAATAAAATACTGAAATATTATTGGGGGTCAAGAAAATTATATATGTTTGATTTGAAAATGACAAGCCCTCCCAGGTAAAAATGATAAGTCCCTAAAGATTCAATTGTGTGACATTATTTTAAATTTGTAGACAAATTTGATCCATAGATTAACAAAGATGTTTATAGTATTTAGTTTGAGTTTTAGAAAAAATAAGTTAAAGTATATTTGACAATGTCATAGTATTACGCTCTTTTAAAATAATTCGTGCTGCCCTTTTCGAAGCTAAAAAGTTCTATCATTATTTGCAACATTGTTTGTCCCTGACCAAATGGTACAATAATAATTGAAATGTGGAAAACATTTGAATTTCGGTTTCAGAAAAAAATGGACTTTTCTTACTAAGGCTGATTCAATACATGTATAAATGAAATGGAGTGAACCTTAGGACAAAGCAAGTTTACACAGATAAAATTTCATGCATCACGAATTAAGCCTCTAACAAAGCTTTGTGACCATTTAATTTTGTTGTTGAATGGAATTTATTTATCATTTTTATAGTATATAATAATGTATGTATTAGTATTACGTTAAAACTTCATTTTGCGTTAATTTTTCCCCATAAAAGATAAAACCTCTCACCCTTTACATATATACTGAAATACATTAAAATATATGTCATGTATTTCACTAAATATTATTATTAATTAATTAAATGTGTTAGGACGGTCCTAGGACAATTGTAGTTAGGACTGTCCTAAGATTGCTTTGTTTTACATCATAAGACATGTCTCAGATACGTCCTAAGACCATCCTAAATAATATCCTAAGACATATCTTAGGACATATCCTAGGATACATTCATTGAAATTAAACTGTTGAGAGTGGAGAAACATCGTAATACACGAGTTACAGTGGTGGAATCTGTTTCTCTTATGATTTTATCCTTCCTTTACAAAGATTTGAGGAAAGTTGTGTACTTTAAATGTGACGTCATCAGGAATGGTCGCCTTTTTCATGACGTCACAATAAGATAATTCAGAAGAAAACAAGAAAATTTAACGTCACAATTATATTTCAACCAATCATTTGCCGAGAACAGATTTTCACTAGTGAGGAGAAATATTTTCTCACACCGGTCAGGAAATGTGAAAATAGCACAAAAATTAGGAAATATAGATTCTACCACTGCATCGAGTGTGATACGATATTTATCCACTCGAGACAGTTAATTTTCAAATTTAAAACGCGAGGCTCGCCGAGCGTTTTAAATATTTAAAATTTAACTGTCGAGAGTGGATAAATATCGTATTACACGAGATTTGGTGGTGGAATCTGTTTCTCTAATGATTTTCTAACAATATGCAGGCAAAGTTATTCCTTCTTTTCGAATGATCTGCAAAAGAGTGTTCTTTCTATGTGACGTCATCAGACATGGTCGCCTTTTTCATGCCGTCACAATAGGAAATTCAGAGGAAATCAAGAAAATTCGACGTCATAATCGGATTTTAACCAATGATGAACTGAGATCAAACGAACAACACGTTGATAATTTTTTTATACAATGGGTGCAGAAAGGGATGAATTGACGAAGAATTAGAGAAATATTTTCTCACACCGGTCAGGAAATGTGAAAATAGCACAAAATTACTGACAAAATTTCTTTACACATAATTTTAAAGTAGCGTAAGGGAGGTAATCAAACATTATGTTTGGATTACCTCAATATATTGGATTACCTTCCTTATACTGGTTTCAAATTGTCTTAATTGGCCATTAACCAAGACACCCTTGTTTTTCCTCTTTTTACCTCTAATTTCTTAACGGTTTGAGTCATAACCCTCCCCCAAGCCAATCCTAACCATCCTGTTGTGGTATGGAAACTTGTGGTATAAACACAAGTTAATGTCTGAAACTACAAAATGTTTATTTGGGCCCCTTTTTTGCCCCTAATTCCTAAACAGTTGAGAACTTAACCCCAAAATCACTCCCAACATTTCTTTATTGGTTATGAACCTTGTGTTAAAATTTTATTGATTTCTATTAACTTATACAAAAGTTATTATCCGGAAACCATCTGTTTCGGATGACGCTGACGACGACGACGACGACGACGACGACAACGTGATAGCAATATACGACCATTTTTTTTTTTTTAATTTTTGCGGTCGTATTAAAACATATATATTTATACACATATATAATTGGGCATTTCTGATCATTTAACTCTTAATACATATCTTCAGATTACTCGGGACTGCAATTTATATATGTTATGACCCAGTATTTTTCAAGGAGAACCAAATATCTGTCAGAAGTATACTGTTCGTTGTATTTTTTTTTTTATTATTAATGTTGGTCAGCGATGTTATTAGAAATAGAATTTTACTTAAACATATACGATTTTCAATCTTATTTTAAAAGGCATGGCACAGCAATTTTTAGTACAAAATAACTATTTTGTGAATTTTAATCCTTTTAAGTATATAATTCGGACTATGCTATACATAATAAAAGTCAAATAAGTTTCGACAATTTTCCAATTTTACCCCGTGAGTGATCCATATACAGGAGAAAGAAGCCCCACAGAAACAATCAAGATCCATCGTCAAAAGTAACTTTCCGGATAACGAAAATATTCAGATATGAAATTTTCAACCTCTTACATTGATCCTAACATGGGATATGAAAAAAAAAATTGTTAGCAAAATAACAGAAATCCCCAGACTATAGACAAGCTTTTATGTGAGAAGAATTAGAACGCCAATAACAACAACGAGAAGAATTCACAGTAAAACAAAACTAGTAGTTCTCCATTAATATAATTATATTACAATTATATATTGACATAATAACTAGTGTCGTTTTTTTTTGTGCTTCTGATATGGTTACAAAATTTTGTGCGGACCTTTAATAAAATCAAAGAAGTGCTCAGTAACAAATATAGCATTCCTCTTTATGTGTTGTTGCTATCATCTGGACCTTAACACAAATTGTAATCAGAATTAACCAATCGTGCGTAAAATATAGGTCGAGGCGACCAACTTTTTTCAAGGTCCATTGTTATCAAAGAAGTGCGATCTAAAAGATATCATTCTTCTATGACTTAATGTATCTTAACCAGAATTAATTAGGTCAAGATCATTCTTTTTCATGGACAATCGTTACTATCCAATAATAGTAAATCATTCTTTTTTAATCACAATTTGTTTCAATCTTTACCTAAATGCAAAACTTAGATGCACGATTTTTTATTAGTTGTTAGTGGCTTTGAACTAGCTGTCAGTAACTGCGAGTACTCTCAGATCAGTACTTAGTGTCTTTTTGTTGTTGGGATATACAAGTACCCGGCCACGTCCACTCTGTTTTTTTGTTAGATGTATTTATATTTGTATCCATCCGATGAGTTGAGTCTTTTTCAACTGATTTTCATAGTTCGTTCTTATGTTGTTCTGTTACACCACTGTCCCAGGTTAGAGGGAAGGTTGGGATCCCGCTAACATGTTAAAACCCGCCACATTCTGTACGTATGTGTCTGTCCCAAGTCAGGAGCCTGTATTTCAGTAGTTGTCGTTTGTTGATGTGTTACATGTTTGTTTTTCGTTCGTTTGTTTGTACATAAATTAGGCCGTTAGTTTTCTCGTTTGGAATGTTTTACGTTTATCATTTCAGGGCCTTCTATAGCTGACTATGCGGTATGGGCTTTGCTCATTGTTGAAGGCCGTACTGTGACCTATAGTTGTTAATTTCTGTGTCATTTGGTCTCTTGTGGAAAGTTGTTTCATTGGCAAGCATACCACTTTTTTCATATATTAACCGTGCAGACTGACGAACAAACGTAGTAAACGTTTTATTCACCCCACAAACTCAGTTTTCATAAGAGATGATAACTATAAATGAAAATGTTAAACTGGGTCTTGAAAGGGTAAATTTTTTTTATGAAAGTTTATATCTCTATATAAGGCTGCTGCTTATATTTAGAAGACAAACTGCTTGACGTGCTAAAAAGCTTGTAAAAAATTGGAATAATTGATGTAAAGTTATGTTAAACACCTACAATGAAATGCTTTAAACTGCATTTTCCATATCTGTTAGATACTTATTCATGTAAAAATGCCAAATTCTGAAAATCGATGCCAAATAATGACTCTATCAAGACATATATAAGCTAGCGTAATATGGCACTTAGGTCTTATAGAAAGCTGACTATTTTATTTAAAATGTAATTAAGCTTTTTAAAACTGAGTACTGACTATAAAAATTGAAAACAACATGTTTAATAATTTCAATGCGTCCGCACTGTAAAGTGGCACCTTGCTAAAGTTTTTCAGTAAGAAATAAACTCGAGGCATATATCATACAAATTTTCCTTCGATATTTCATTAACTAAAATTTTCATTATTTAACTTACATTATGCCATGCATATTTCTTACGACAAATAGAACTAGTTCATTCGTTCACCTCTTAGTTTCATCTTTTCCTCAGAATGAACTTCCAATAAATTAATAAAATTATGTCTGTCCAATTGCAGACAATAGCAGGCATTATTTTTTCTGATATAGTTTTCAGTCGAATTGCCTTGATAACATGACTTCAACAACTGTTTCAATTTGTTTGCGGGCACTATCAATTATGACTGTATTCGGTAATTTCCGATAAAAAATTCCGAAGTTTACCGAATGAACCACCACCATCACATACATCAATCATCATCATCACCATCACTGATCATCACCTTCATCAACGAAAACGTATAATGTTGTGACCACTTCATATAATGTTGTGACCTCTGCATATAATGTCCCGACACCTGCATATAATGTTTGGACCACTGCGTATAATGTTGTGACCACTTCATATAATGTTGTGAGCACTGCATATAATGTTGTGAGCACTGCATATAATGTTGTGAGCACTGCATATAATGGTGTGACAACTGCATATAATGGTGTGAGCACTGCATATAATGTTGTGACCACTGCATATAATGCTGATCATCAACATAAGGCAGTCATGGCGTTCCATAGGTAAATTTGAAATAATGTCAACGTATGATGAATCAGTCTAACAAAATATGAATTTAGCAATTATTTAATTGTGAAATGAATGCATAGATTTTGTTCGTTAAAATTATAGCCATGATCATCCTGGTGTAAGAACAATCATAAAATTTCTTACCTCTAAAGATATAAAATGTTCGGAAAATATGCAATCTGTTTTTGGCAAAATCGTTTCTTCCTGACATTATCTTGTTAAACATTCTGAGCTATTCAAATTATTATGATTTTGGTTGAGAAAATATCCGAATTTCAACTAGCTATAGATCAATCTCGATTGGTTGTTTGATGAATTAGTTAGATTGACTAGATGTCAATCGGCGCAAATGATGTCTTGAATAATCGGCGAGCACTGTGTTGTAATAACATATGCATTGTGACATTGGAGATTTACGGCAAGTCATCTATTGTGAAAAGGAAACAATATAACAGTAACCCTTCTCATGGTAAAGATAAATTAATCAATGGATTGTTTGCCTGAATAGTCTTCCAATCTATAAATGTACCGATTATATCCTATCCCCGATTGTGACATTTTCACAGAGTCAAGATTCCCATGACAATTTATGCATGCAAAGAAGGAGACGCGTACCTTGTCGACTCGCACATTCTCTCACCTTTGAAGTTTCCTTAGTTTTGTTATTTCAAAATCACAATCATACGTTGTTTAAAAACAATCCAAAAGCCAGGGTCACACATTCACGATTTTACAACCGTCCTTAACAGGACCATTCCCGATTAAAATTTGTCAAAAGTCTGATCAAGATCCTGTGAATCGTGGCTGAAATTCAAACTTTAATTAAAATTTTTAAAAATATTTAATCACGACAACAATCAGATATTGTTCAGGAAACGTCCTAATTCAGCCGTTTCCAGCCGAATTTGTCCCGATTATCCCGTTCTTAATCCGATTTGTATCTTTTGCATGGTTAAAACGACCGAATCTGTCCCAACAGCGTCCCGATTCTACCGAATGTGATCCGACAGAGATTTGACAGTGACCAGACAGTGAACGGACGCTTACAGAAGATATCCGTTAGAAAACTGTCGCCATATTCGGATGATCAGGTACTGTCGGAACGCAATCCTATCATAGTCTGCTGTACCGCATTACAAATGGCTTTGTCTGGACTCAGTCGTATTGTGTTCTGTAATTGTCGGGACTCTGACGTGGGTTTCATTGCCGAATTTCGTATTCATAACGGGACTGTTCCGGAACGGTTTCGGCAAAGACGGTTTGCATTCGGCCAGATCTGGATGCAATCTGGACTCAATCGGCAAACAAAACCCCAGCAATGACAAATTTCTCCAGATCATGCCCGTTCCACAGGGCACCGTCCAGAAAACACAGATCATTGTTACGATTTTGATCCGATACAGCAGAATCTGTCACGACATAGTCACGATTGTAATCCGACTAGACAAAATCGACTGAGTTTCCCCGAATGTTACGGGACGCACCTATCTGTCGAGGTGCTTGGCCAACCTCTCCAGACCATTCCCAATCCATAGTAATCTGTTACGAACGTATACGACTGCGTTCAGACAATGATACGACATTCCAGATCATTCAGGATAGTAATCCGACTTTTCACTTTTCGTGTCTTAGCGCTGTCTGATCTCAAACGGGAGCCATAATCGGCACTGTGTTAATGCCACATTAAACTGTTTTCATTGAAACATACATGCAAATGCACATAGTCTTGTTTTTATTATTTATCTAGTTATGCATTAAAAGTTTGTTACACTTATATATAGAAAAATAATCTTTGCTGGATATTGACTAAAAATGAAAACAAACTAACCCGAACATACAAATCTTTCTGAGGGTTTCACGATACATTTCCGTTTTTTTATTGTATTTGCATCAAACGTTTATATCGGTATAAGGTCGGTTAAAATTCGACTTGTGACTTAAATTTTAAAGTTTTAATCTTTTCTGCATACCAATATATTTTGTTGATAATTTTGTCTAAATAAAAGCCCTCTTGACTAGTAACATATATATATACGAAGAAATGCATGTTTCAATTGATGTATACAGCTACAATGTAGTAGAAAAATAAATTTATATTGATACAGGAGCATTTACTCTCTTAGCACTATGTTAGATAAATTTTACGCTAAACTACTATTGCCTGTTGTTCTCGTCGCTTAATATATTGAAAGAGTAATGATAACATATGGTAATTCGTTTTAAAGGGCATAAGCTACGATTTAGACAAAAATTAAAATCCGATTATTTTTGTTTCAAGTATTCATAAAAGCGGAATATTAAAATGATATATCGGTATATGCAATCAGTTTGGGCCAAATTTGTCAAAATAAGCTCAAAACATCGCTGGTGTATAATTCAATTTGACTTGCATGTAAATAATTTAACCTTATTGAATCCGTATTCATGTGACCTTCAATTTAATCCCTTACCTGGAGATGGGTTACACATGTACTATATGTGTTCAGCTATTAAAAGGAGAAAATGTCAACATTGAAAATAAAAAAGGTGAACCATTTCGTTGACTTATTCGATCCACAAAATCATTCTTATACAGGTAAAACGACGATTAATAGAATTTTAAATCAAACAGTCCTAGAAATATCCAATTGCACGTTTTCGATAACCCGCCACGTCCGATCTGTGTTTTTGTTAGATGTTTTTCTGCTTTGTATCGATATAATGAGTTAAGCCCTTTTCAACTGATTTTTATAGTTTGTTCTTATGTTGTGCTGTAACACCACTTTACAAGGTTAGGGAGGGTTGAGCGTTCACAAACATGTTTAACCCCGCCACACTGTTTATTTGCCTGTCCCAAGTCAGGAGCCTATAGTTCACTGGTTGTCGTTGGTTCATGTCTGTTATAACTGTTTTGTAAATTGTGTTGTTATAAATTATGCCGTTAGTTTTTTTCTTAATTGAATTGTTGCATATTTTCATGTCTGGATCTTCTATTGCCGACTATACGGTATGTTTTTTCTCATTGTTGAAGGCCGTACGATTGCCTCTAATTGCTTACATCAGGTTCAACTTCATTAGAACTTTGATGGATAGTTGTCTCATTGGCTACGGAAGCGTATAGGTATCTTTTTTGTTGTTGTTGCTATTGACTTGTTGCGATATATCATACTTATCGATACAATTTATGTCGACTTGTGTGACGATACCGCAATAAATTACTGAAAATATTGCTAAATATTGTGTTATATCAAAACAATGCGATATAAAAGTTATTGACCTTAAGTAGATGTCGATATATTTATGTCGATAAATTATAATCGAATTTGATTATATCGATTAAAATGACAATCAATTTTGTAAATATATTTATCTCAATATTTCGAGATACAAAACCGCCATATATTCTTATATTACGATATATCGATATACTAGAAAATGGTTTGTTGCGTTATTTCGACATAAATCGATTTTAATATATAGAATGATTGACACTGGCGCGCTTTTTGAAGGCGGGAGTTTTACATGAGCGCATCATCCATGCACCTGTTATAAGAACTCAGGAAGAAGAAAAGAAGGCAGGTATGTTCGTACTGTCTCCTAGCTTGAGGACGTGGTGGGTAAAACTCTATATTAAATCACGTGCTGAACACCCGGACTGAACATTCGTTTACTCTTTGCACAGTTTATTCGCCATGTTACGTGTTAATTGTACATCAATGTTAGTGTACACGGAAAGAGGGGATACCTTTTCAGGACTTCGGATTTGGTCTTTATACCCAACAGCTATTTATGTATTGGCAAAGACTAGAGAATTCGCATTCTAATTTACTTAGCATAGCTTATAATGATTACAAATTAAGAGTCCAGGACAAAAATCAACTTTTGGGCCTGTTTATTATGAATTGAACATGTTTCAGGTTAACAAAACGGTATTGAATTATCTTAAACGTGCTATCGATTCATGAAAACGCTTTACCTCTAAAATGCCGGTTTGAAAATTAAAAACATGTTTGAGACATGAAAACGGGCCCCTGGTGTTGAAATCTTCTTTTTTTTATAGATGTAGAGGAAAGTTAAACATTCACCTCTCTTTTATGTGAAAATTTTAAAAGTAAAATAATTACAAGAAATTGTTTTAAACACCTTCAGACTAACTTGATCAGAGTTTGCGAAAACTACCAAGTATTCTTGCACTGTCAGTCATATAGGTCTTGCAAAATAAAATATTCTGTCCTATAGATCTAAATTTCAAGTCCTTTGTATTAAAGCCAGTTGCGGAATGGGGAGTCTGGGGTGTTGGAAACCCCTTTTTGGACGATCAATGCATTTGAATGGTGACAATAGTTGAACCCTCATTTATCCTTGGTTGGGAACCCCTTTTGAAAATGGCTGAAAGCACTGTTAATTACCCTTGTAATTTGCCAGTCATTAGAAGGACTAGCAGTCCTGCTTGATATGCAGGTCCTTACAAAATATTACCTGTCTGTGTCAGGACCGGCAAATTTCGGGAACTCTGCTTTATCATTTGTTTATAGAAAGCTGGAATAACTTTCGACAAAAAAAGGAAAAAAAAAAGAGGAAAACTATACAGATACTTTATTATTTTTAATTTATTCATTTCGAAAAGTTTTGAATTTGAAGAATATTTAGATTTCTCAAACTCTGAAAAGTTGGAATTCTTGAATTTATCCTTATTACAATAATGTGTATAGAACCTTCTCCATTTTGTGGGACTGGAAATAGGAAATTAATTAATTAATCAAAGAGCTGAAGAGCTCTGAGGGGAAAGACGGCCATTGTTTCTTTTGGGGGTATCTTTTGATAGTCTTCATATAAAGAATGAAAAAGAACACCTAGAATATGTAGAAAGGTTGACAATATTGAAATCAATCGTTGTGTAATGTAATTTCGTTTCTTTAGTTAAGGATTCAATTTGAACCAATGGAAGAGATCTGCATCTTCTAAATCAAAACATTCGATTAAAGTTGAAAGTTAATTATCTAAAATTCAACTGAATTCTATCATTTAACAACTACTACAATATTTTTTGAAATTTTAATTGTGTACCACTGAACTGCAGGCTAGGGCCATTTTCCTTTTTGTGACAGTACTCTAAGATTTTTATTTTTTTCTCAAGAAAGTGAGGACTGAAAATCTATTCAGTTTTAAATTTCCATTGATAAAGTTCCCAGTTACAACTCTCATCACAGGGATACAGGTACTAATAAAACCAATATGATTGGTGTAAACTGTGTGAAGCTTGTTTCAGATCCTACATTTTGATATATTTGTAAATTTCATGAATAAATAGGTTTAAACTACAAAATGCAACATTTTAATTATTTTTTTACCATTACAATGATTATGTTGGTACACAAAATTTTGTTTTAATGGAAGACTATTAATCATATACTAAATGTCACATTTTAAGTGTTCTGATACACTAACTTTTATTTTAGTGGATTATTACTCATCAATTGAGGTGCTCCTGTATTGGAGGAAGATTCTCAAAACAGAATTTTACAGAAAAATTGAAAACTGTCGTTTCTCTCCCAATCTCATGTATCCCCACGGCCATTGTTTACTGTGAAAGTTAAAGTTGACCTACAAATTAAAGCATTGCATGTTGATGTTTGAAACATCTACAGCAAACATATTTATGTTCAAATTGAACAAATACCAATTTTAAATTAGTACACGAACTCTGAGAATGATTTAAATAATCAGTAAAGGATATCCCTGCTTCTACGTAGTGTGGCATTCCACTAATGACGTCACTATAATGTAGGTTGGATATATTTAGAATATCTCGTCATTCTGATTTTTCCGGATTGTAAAAGAAACGTAAATAGTGTAAGGAGAGCTGAAGATACGATAATTTCGCGAGAAACAGAAGGAAATGTGTTAAAAGTGTTTAAAGTCAATCTATTCATTTGTGTGTCTCCTTCTCATCAATCTCAGTAAGATTTTTAGGGTGTTTTCCACACTATAAAAACAAAATGAATGACGTGAGGGATGTCAGTCTGGTCAACCACATAGGGATTGACGGCTTGAAGCCGTCTTTCCCAAAAATCAGATGACTGCTCCAAAGATGCAAATTTAACAGCTGATCAATATTTTGTTTTTCATATCGGGAGTGAACTTTGCATTAAATTTCGGTCCAGAATTACCCCATTTGACCTGGGATTAATCAGAGAAAATTGTGTGGTTGAACGGGCCCTGGTGTTGAAATCTTCTTTTTTATAGATGTAGAGAAAAGTTAAACATTCACCTCTCTTTTATGTGAAATTTTTAAAAGTAAAATAATTACAAGAAATTGTTTTAAACACCTACAGACTAACTTGATCAGAGTTTGCGAAAACTACCAAGTATTCTTGCACTGTCAGTCATATAGGTCTTGCAAAATAAAATATTCTGTCCTATAGATCTAAATTTCAAGTCCTTCGTATTAAAGCCAGTTGCGGAATGGGGAGTCTGGGGTGTTGGAACCCCTTTTTGGACGATCAATGCATTTGAATGGTGACAATAGTTGGAACCCTCATTTATCCTTGGTTGCGAACCCCTTTTGAAAATGGCTGAAAGCACTGTTAATTACCCTTGTAATTTGCCAGTCATTAGAAGGACTAGCAGTCCTGCTTGATATGCAGGTCCTTACAAAATATTACCTGTCTGTGTCAGGACCGGCAAATTTCGGGAACTCTGCTTTATCATTTGTTTATAGAAAGCTGGAATAACTTTCGACAAAAAAAGGAAAAAAAAAGGAAAACTATACAGATACTTTATTATTTTAATTTATTCATTTCGAAAAGTTTTGAATTTGAAGAATATTTAGATTTCTCAAACTCTGAAAAGTTGGAATTCTTGAATTTATCCTTATTACAATAATGTGTATAGAACCTTGTCCATTTTGTGGGACTGGAAATAGGGAAATTAATTAATTAAAAATCAGATGACTGCTCCAAAGATGCAAATTTAACAGCTGATCAATATTTTATTTTTCATATCGGGAGTGAACTTTGCATTAAATTTCGGTCCAGAATTACCCCATTTGACCTGGGATTAATCAGAGAAAATTGTGTGGTTGAACAAATTAATATAATTTAATTTTGGATGTAACGCGTATTCTGATTAGCTGACGTTGTTTTGTTTATCAGCTCATAGACATAATTTTGTCATGTGACCGTGACGTCATCAACGTTTTTCATGGTTTACTCCGGTTTAAAATGGAATTTACAATCAAATTATAAGAATGACTGTAATATTTTTATGTCTATTCGAAATAACATAAAAATGTGGTGCACACTTTATAATAACCCGCTACGCGTGTTATTCAGTGCGCACCACATTTTTATGTTATTTCTTCATAGACAGAAAATATTACAGTCATTCGTTAAATGACATGTACATACTTGCATTGTGAATAAAAATGTTCCATAAAATGTAAAATGTAAAAGATTCTTGAAATATTCCTTTTCACATTTTTCACATTATCGGAATGCACTCCTGTTTCAGCATTTTCAAAGGGACTTAACTGCCTTGATTTTGCCATTCTTCCAATGAGACTTATATTCCCTGGATGGATGGACTTCCTTTTTGATCATTGCTTATGACTACTGCCCTAGATTTTTGCCCATCAGTTCGGTAATGTTGTTATTACCCATGATTTACCAATTCCAGTCATCCTCAGATTCGGTGTGTCATACAAGAAAGGAAGAATAGTAGAATGTTATCTCAGAAACTGAAAACAAAGTACCTAAACATATTGAAATATTGAAATTTTTAAATATTAAGAATAAAAATCACCACCCAATAAGTAAAGGTTCAATTTAATTCAATTTTTAGATAAAAAGCTACTTTACTTTCCCTTACTTCAATATATATAAACTAAAGCCACCAAGTCTGTTGCATTAGGAGTTATTTCCCTTAGCATATTTATTATAAACCGGACCGAAGTCGGAGCCTGAATCGCTCACCTGTAATTTTTGCTTAAATCTTTCATCAATGATTATTTTGGCTTTTCAATATATATTGATGAATGGCTTAAAACTTCCATTGAAATGTTCTTTGTATCTGTCATATTTTCTTCAAAATCAAAGAAAATCATTTTACCCCTTTGTTCCATTTTAGCCATAGTGGCTATGTTTCTTGACATACAAGAAAATAAAATATAAAATTTATACTAGATACTCTGAAACTTATTCAGCCCAAGTTTGGCTGTAATTGATTCAGCAGTTTCAAAGGAGACGATTTTTAAAGTAAGCAAACTAAATGAACAAATTGTGAAAAATTGATTTTAAAGGGCAATAACTCCTTAAGGGACAATTCACAATTTTGGTCATATGAACTTATTTGAAGATCTTACTTTGCTGAACATTTTGCTGTTTACAGTTTATCTTTATCATTGATAATATTCAAGATAATAACCAAAATCTGCAAAATTTCCTTAAAATTACCAATTAAGTGGCAGCAATCCAACAGTGGGTTGTTAGATAATGATTCATCTGAAAATTCCAGGGCTGACAGAGCTTGGCCTATTAAACATTTTACCTCTCATCAGATTAGCTCTAAATTCTTTGGTTTTGAGATATAAGCCAAAATTGCATTTACCCCTACGTTCTATTTTTAGCCATGGCGGCCATGTTTTTACGAAACAGAAAATAAAACACAAACTTTATTCTATTCTAAGACCATTCAGCTTAAGTTTGGTTGGAATTGGTTCAGTAGTTTCAGAGAAGAAGATTTTTAAAGTTAGAAAACATGATAAACAAATTGTGTAAAATTGTCCTTAAAGGGCAATAACTCCTACAGTTTATCTTTATCATTAATAATATTCAAGATAATAACCAAAAACTGCAAAATTTCCTTAAAATTACCAATTTAGTGGCAGCAACCCAATAATGGTTTATCAGATTCAACTGAAAATTTCAGGGTTGATAGAACTTCACCTAATAAACACTTTATCACATGTCAGATTTGCTCTAAATGCTTTGGTTTTGAGATATAAGTCAAAACTGCATTTTACCCTATGTTCTATTTTTAGCCATGGTGGCCATGTTTTTGACAAAACAGTAAATAAAACACAAACTTTATTCTAGATACCCTAAGGATCATTCAGCTTAAGTTTGGTTGGAATTGATTCAGTAGTTTCAGAGGAGATGATGTTTGAAATAGTTTACACCAGACGGACGCCAAGTGATGGCAAAAGCTCACCCTTCCGAAGGACTATTGGAAGATTGTCTATATATATTGTAAAAAACCTTCGATATATAATTTATCAGAACCAGGTGTCACTATCTTTCACGTCATAACTGTAGAGATTTTTAAGAAATTTTGAACAATTTGATCCCTTTATGTCCTTGAGTAGTTTTGGACCTTTCATTGGACCTTGAGTAGTTTTGGACCTTTCATTGGACCTAAGTAACATGTACATATATATATGAGCAAGTAAGTCCCTGACTGATAAGTTTGAAATCTAAAACAGAGTAAATATATATTTTGATAAAAACATATAATAAAAGTTTATGTTAGCTGCTAAATTGTATATATTTTATCAGAATAACAATGAAAATGCAGAAAATATAAACAGTAAATTTGTGCGCATGTGTAAAACATATTTTGTGCTAGTTAGAACACGGCTTTGTTTACAAAGCGTAATAAGGACGTCATATTAGAATCACCATTCACCAGAATTAAAATGACTTAATGACTTGGATATGAGAATTATAGGTCACTGTACATGTACAGCCTTCAACAATGAGAAAACCCACTCTGTATAGTGCACTTTTAAAGGCCTTGACAAACAAAATGTGTTCTCCAAGTTAATTGAAACAAACAAAAAAACCTAGCGGCCTAAATTTATAACAATACACATTATAAAAAGCTAAAACGACAGACAAGTCACATAAACAACAGCAACTGTTGCAAAAGGCAAGACTCAATAGACTGTTGAGAGGCACAAAACAAGTACAACATGAAACATTAACACTAAGCACAAGATAAATAACTAATTTGTGTTTTCTATCATGTCTATGAAACCGAAACATATATGTAATTATCTTTTTTTCAACAGGAGCAGGCCCTCAGCTATAAAAAAAGCCACAGAGGACTAGTTCAATATGCAGGTTTACAATTTGGAAGTGGCACTGTTACTTTGGAATGTCCACAACCATTCAGGAGGAAAATATTTTTTGAAGTACCCGCTGTCATATGGTATTTTGAACCCCATGGTAAATTGACCCGGGGTCAAAATACCGCTATGGTAAATGAACCCCATGGTAAATTGAACCCCCTGTATGGAAAATTGAACCCCATGGTAAATTGAACCCCCAACCCCTGTTTTTTTATTCTGGATAATAATAAGAACATTATACATTACTTTTAAGCTTATAATAGATTGAAAATCATACATACCAAAAGGTGAGGTAAATTTTCCATGGTAGGAAAAAATAATGCCATGGCTCGGTATAAGTGCTCTGAACATGTTGAAGGCCTAAACAACAAAATTTCATTAAAATCCTTATTGAAACAGTATGACTAGACCATGTACCTTGAATGCTTTGCTTATTTGAAAACTTAACGTATAAAGGCAGTTGAAATTTCCATTGGTAAAAAGGGGAGGGGTCAAAATACCATGGCTTAGTAAAATTTTCAAAACATCTCTTCCAGCATGTTAAATACATACAAACTACTTATTGGAGTATTATTACTATGTAAAGGAGTAAGAATAGCTGGAATTTTTTTAATTTCAGGTCTATAGTAGGGGGTTCAATATACCGCAGGGGGGTCAAAATACCATGGCTAAGTAAAATTTTCAAAACATCTTTTCCAGCATGTTAAATACATACAAACTACTTATTTGAGTATGATTACTATGTAAAGGAGTTAGATTAGCTAGAAATTTTGAAATAATAGGTCTATAGTAGGGGGTTCAATATATCGCAGTGGGGTCAAAATACCATGGCTAGGTAAAATTTTCAAAACATCTTTTCCGAGCCTGTTCAAAACATACATACTACATTTTGAAGTATTATAACTATGTAAAGGAGTTAGAATAGCTAGAATTTTTGAATTAGAGGTCTATAGTAGGGATTCAAAATACTGCAGGGGTCAAAATACCATGCATGGCTAAGTAAAATTTTCAAAACATCTTTTCCAGCATGTTAAATACATACAAACTACTTATTGGAGTATTATTACTTTGTAAAGGAGTTAGAATAGCTACAAATTTTGAAATTAGAGGTCTATAGTAGGGGGTTCAATATAACACAGGAGGTCAAAATACCATGGCTAAGTAAAATTTTCAAAATATCTTTTCTAGCATGTTAAATACATTCAAACTACTTAGTATGATTACTATGTAAAGGAGTAAAATAGCTAGAAATTTTAAAATAATAGGTCTATAGTAGGGGTTCAATATACCGCGCGGGAGGGTCAAAATACCATGGATAAGTAAAATTTTCAAAACATCTTTTCCGAGCATGTTCAAAACATACAAACTACTTATTTGAGTATTTTTACTTTGCAAAGGAGTTAGAATAGCTAGATTTTTTAAATTACAGGTCTACAGTAGGGGTTCAATATACCGCAGGGGTCAAAATACCATGGCTAAGTAAAATTTTCAAAACATCTTTTCCAGCATGTTAAATACAAACAACCTACTTATTGAGTATTATTACTTTGTAAAGGAGTTAGAATAGCTACAAATTTTGAAATTAGAGGTCTATAGTAGGGGTTCAATATACCGCAGGGGGTCAAAATGGCTATGTAAAATTTTCAAAACATTTTGCATTTTGACCCCCTGCCATGGTATATTGCCCCCCTTTAACACCTTTAATTTCAAAATTTTAGCTACTGTAACTCCTTTACATAGTAATTATACCCAATAAGTAGTTTGTATGTATTTTACATGCATGAAAAGATATTTTGAAAATTTTACTTAGCCATGGTATTTTGACCCCCTGCCATGGTATATTGCCCCCTTTTACATCTCCAATTTCAAAATTCTAGCTACTGTAACTCCAATGAAAAATATCGAGTCAGATAAATTTATTAATGAATTTATTAGACACAACTACAAACTACCAAAGTCACCAATATAGAATTATTTTAAACTCTTTCAAGATGCCAATCTTGCAAGCCGAAAAGATAGATAACACATAGCTAAAAAGCAGCTTTCCCATTGTCAACTTTCCTTTTCAGTAGTGAAATGCCCTCTTCCTCAATTGATACGTTCCTCACGTGTATGGTGATATCATATGGACTATATCAACAGCGGCGTGAAGCTTACCTGTCAACTGACCTGGATCCTGCGGGTGTGACCCGAGATTTTCACAATTCTGAGGGGTCACCGGGACACCCGCCGGTGGCCAAATAACCCGGAATTCGGAAAATAACCCGTTTTCACCCGGATCCTAAGCCTTTAGACTGATTTTATATAAAGTGATTTTCCTTTGAAATACCGGCAAATTCGTAATTCTTCCTGGACAAAAGTTCAACTAGCTGTGTAAACTCAAATCAAGTGACCCATTTCAGTGCATGGCTTCACTTGACAGCTTTGGTGTCAAACACACTGTTAATTAACACCAATTACCTTAGCTTTCGGTCGTAAATAATTTGTGTATTTCAAAGTTGTTTTAAAACAATTTGAGTTACTTCCCTTTTTGTCAATTCACAATATACTCCTTAAACTTCTGTTTTTGGTAAAAGATTAAATCTAAAATAAATTGAATGCAAAACATATCAGAATAATACTTTTACTATTGTTCTACCTTAGAACAATTAAAAATACAATTTTGAAAATTACTTTTTCATCTATACCTCCTTTAGTTGTTTAACTTTATTTTATTATACTCTAATATCAACATATGATATGATCTGATGTTTAAAAGCCAAGTTCCGAGTTTATTCCGATAACCTTTGTGAATACAATGGTATACAGAAAACAATAGCAACAAAGTTACCTCAGTCACAACAATGGTGAAACATGAGGTTTACATAGAAATATTTAAACATGTACCGGATTGTCTTTAAAATAAAAAGATTAATAGCAAAGTTATATTTTAACGAAATAATGTTCCCTTTTCACATTTGAGTAGAATAACTTGCTTTCATGTATAACACATGTTGTTTAAGAGGTGCGATGATTCAGATTCATGACTTAGTGTTGATCTTTTGTACTGTTGTGGTATATTTTGGCTATGCATGATACTATCGGCACATGCATATTGTAGTTTTTCGTTTCCAGCTATTTCAGTATTCGGTTTGAACAAATTACCATCAATATACAGTTTGTCTCTTACCAGGAGTACTTTCCTTTTTTCCCTTCTGGCCTGTTTTGCCACCGGGTATAAAATTTTTCGTTTTTGTTCGATTTCTTTTGGAAATTGTTCTTGTACTCCATAATTTGTCCCCTTTAATTTGAATCCATTTTTCAATACAATTTCTTTGTCCTTAGTTGTTGTAAATTTTGCTAAAATCGGACGATTACCCCTGCGACCTCTTTTCCCGAATCTGTGAACTGAAACGAAGTTGATTTTTTTTGTCAATATTTAACTTTTATTTGATAAACGAATTAAGTGTATCTTCTGTGTTTTCGTTCGAGTGGAATTGAATCCCAGTAAAGATAAGGTTGGTTTTCATTGAGCGCCACTTTAGCTCGATAACATCATCTTCAATGTTGCGCAATCTAAAATCTACGTTTTCATCACGATCTTTATGTTGCAATTCTGCAGTTTTCAAACTTGTAATGTTTGAAAAGCTGCACAAATGTATGTAAAGAAAACACAAATTGAAATTAAGGCAATGTAACACAAATCTGTCAATGGCCTTCATGTGCAATGAAATAATAATATGTACAATTTTAAATTACTTAACCATGTGGACATGTTTTGGAAACTTTGATATAAATTATAAGAAAATGTCCCTAAATACTGAAATTCAGCTCGAAAAGTTCGTACTCATTATGACCTGAGACTTCATTCTTCTATGCAGGTCATGACCTGCATTTTCATTGTCATAGGTTGACAGGTATGCGTGAAGGGATAATTATCATGATAATAAAATCATACCTTCTCCAAAAACGTAGTCGTTAAAGTATTGTTTCCATGTTACGTTTTCAGATTTTGGTCCCAAAAGTCCCGAACTGATAGCATGATGGTACAGTGAAACGTACCTATCTTTAGGATTCCGAGTGACATGGATAATTTTTCCGCCAGTTTCAATCAGTTTTCGCGGTAAAAATCTGTATGGAAAATGAGTGTTCAGTATCAGCGAAGATTCACCGCTGCCCACTGAACTCAAGTCAATTTTCCCTTCAATCATTAATTCTTCTTTAATATCTCTTTGGTAGTCGGCCTTTCCTTTCATTATCATGCTCACAATCTCTCAAACCCAGTGTGTGCCTATATTAAAATGAGGCACCTCATGGGGGTGTCCAAGTAATCACATAATCACAAATTTTTGCCAATATAATCACATATTCATTAACTATTTTTTTAAACAAGATAATCAAATAATCAAAAACAGTCCTAGAATTATCAAATAATCATGAAATATTTGGTCTGGTAATCCAATAATCACTATAAAACGGCGATATAATCACATAATCAAAACCCAATGAGTGCCTGAATAAAATTTATAATGATGATAATTGTGCTCTGATTTACATGATATTTTGAACATTATTGTCACGGTTTGGTGTCGTTGCATTCGTATATATACACCAAATATTTGGGCAAATTGTTATTTTTTCATAGAAACTGTAATCTTGAAATCATATAAAATACTCTAAACGCACTTAGTTGGAATTAATTGCTTTGATTTGACAGTAGATAAGTTTGTTTTGTGGGTAGTTTTTTTCTCTCACACAAAATGCTAGGATCTGAAAAATCTATTATATATAAAAGAAAAAAAGATGTGGTATGATTGCCAATTAAACTGCATTTTCAGTCGTTTATACACATCGATTATGCGAGATATCGGAGTTTCAGTAGCACTATGAAATTCCAAGAAACCTGCTTCAAGATTTATTTGCAGCAACTAGGAAGTAGAATATTTTCTCTTTGTTTTTTATGCTATAGATTTTGTTCATTTGCATAGTACATAATAACTAGTAAGTGTTAATCATAAAAATGGAACTATTTATTAGAGTTCCAAACATTCCAATTATCAAATTATAAGTTCAAGTTTTGTTTATAATATCTATCAGCAAACAGACATATACATATATACGTGACCTACTGTATTCATCCTCCAATT
>JAASAO010002687.1:0-73332 GCA_017311375.1 Mytilus coruscus | reverse complement strand
ACTAGGGTTGTCAACCCCTTGCTGCTGTGCATGTGTCATGAGGAGAACCACTATAATCTCAGATCTGTAGCTAGTTCTGAATGACCTCCTTGATGACCTCTGCATTGTTGGGATGTAAAGTCCCTCGCTGCTGTGCACTTGTCATGAGGAGAACTACTACAACATGAGCTAGAAACTATATTTTCTGTTAATAAATTTTATATCATATTCTTTTAATTTTTATAAAACCGACCTCTTTACCCTTAATGCTTCATACTGTAATAATATCCTACATTGCTCATATTATCACTTTATTGCTTTGTGTTTTATGTATTGTGTATTTTACTAAAAAACTTTTTTTATAATAATCATTGTATTATGATGTTTAATGTCTAATGGTTGTCGGACTAATGAGCTGTCAGAATGGGTTGTTGGAATAATGGCGTGTAACCAAAAGACAAAGGACAGGAAAACAGTCTATTGCTTGGCTAAGACCAATGATACAGATCCGATTACGATCATTTCGACATTGTATACCAAATGATCTATACTTGTTTAATGTCAATTATCAAAATAAATCGTATGTGCAGAAAATCACAATTTCATTATTTTTCTGTTAATCATTTATTTCTTAAATCATTTTTCCTTATTCTTTATTTTTACAGAATATTCTTTGTATTTTAGCACCACATTTTCTCAATCCCTTATATTTGAGCACCTCATTTTCTCTATTCTTTACTTTTGGGTCATTATTCTCTATTCTGTAAAACCCATTGATGTAACGTGAGGGTACCCAAATTGCACCTATTTTGACAGTTTTTCACCTACGTTTTTTATGATCCAGACAAAAGTTTCCATTCTGTGTTTATTTTGTAGACGTATTCTTATTTACTATATAGTTACACCAATTTAATTTTGAATCCATATTGAATCATAGAAAATGGGTTTGAACCGACCTCCAAACGATCCATGATTCTGTAATGAGGAGTACCCAAATTGCATCCATGTTTAAATTCACATCCTTAAAATCGAATAACAGATGTTTTGTTTTAATTCTTCAAATATTTTGAACAATTTGACATTATTCTATGCTCACTATTCATTTTTAAGAAATGGGTGCTTTAACATGTTTAATTTGCTCATTTTTAAAGATGACATTTTGAGAACGTCGCATGGCGACGTTTCCGTAGATTACTTTTTCCAGGGAATGCTTCATCTGTTGATATATACTGTGAACGTTTTGTTTATATTTGAATATATTTACCTATGTTGAAAGACGTGTTTAATGTCAAATCATAAAAACCAATTGTTTAGTCTCAAAGAAAACTTTTAAGATTTCCGCAGCTATTTTAGTTGAATAGGTGCAATTTGGGTACTAGGTGCAATTTGGGTACTGTAACGTTACATACATCGTAGGATAAAACAGTCCTCAGTTCACTCTAAATCATGTCTTCGGACCGATCACAGAACAAATTTCATTTTTCACATAAAAGGACATAAATAACCCGCTGCATTTGTTTGCACCTGTCCTAAGTCAGGAATCTGATGTTCAGTAGTTGTCGTTTGTTGATGTGGTTCATAAGTGTTTCTCGTTTCTCGTTTTTATATAGATTAGACCGTTGGTTTCCCGTTTGAATGGTTTTACACTAGTAATTTTTGGGCCCTTTATAGCTTACTGTTCGGTGTGAGCCTAGGCTCCGTGTTGAAGACCGTACTTTGACCTATAATGGTTTACATTTATAAATTTTGACTTGGATGGAGAGTTGTCTCATTGGCACTCATACCACATCTTCTTATATCTATGATATGAGCGTAACATTAAAAAAGAAATTATAAATATTGACATGTACGACGTATCTGGTATTCGCTCCGAAACAATTCTCACCCTACACGTTCGATCATTGGGTCCGGTCGCACCCTATTTTCATTTAAATACCGGTTGAATTAAAAGATGTCTTTTAGATGTATATATGAAAATATTTTGTCAATGACGCAATGTTTAACCGTAAACAAAGGATAGCGATGTAAACAACTGCATGTCACCGTACGGCTTTAAAAAACAAGTAAAACCCATATAGCATGTTATAGTATAAAGGTATCGGGGTTCATCTGCACGCTATCCGTTTGGCGTATTAGAAAATTTTGTTACTGCCATAAATCTTTTTTTACTTGAAATATCTTTATTTCCAAGTATTGGTAGGATTTTATTCCGGAGTATGTGAAATATTTTCCACTGCAAAATTTTGATAATTGTTTTGAACTATGACAATTTTCAAGCAAAGACTAAATACATGACAGTCACACCTAACATTTTTATTTAGAGATTTATATACTTTATCAACTCATGGGCACTAAAATATCTAACAGATTTTCTCGTATCATAATTCTATGAATTCCGGAACTCTAGTCCTTTAACATAAGACCTCGGGGTCAATGTTTTCTATTTATGATATTTTCCTTTTACTTATTTTGCTATTTTGTTAATTTTTATTTTCTGTTTTATCTATCAATATCAACCGAGTTCGCATTTAAAAAGAGGAAACATCAGCGTAAAATTTAAATAATTGAATAAGAATGTGTTATTATAATAGACTACCGGAACTCGAGCAAAACATTTCACTAAAATTGATTATTTGTTTTACGCAGAAAAAAAAAAAAACCCGACACTTCAATTATTTGCTATTTTCCACCTTTGGTCATGTAGATGAAAATTGGTCAATAGTAACCTGGACCTAGAATTCCGACCTACATTGTATATCGGTCTATATGCTATTATCCTCAATACCGCATGCTTTGCGGAGAAGCGCAATATATTTGGTCTGACCAAGTCGGGATTTAGCGTATTACACCCGAAGTCTACCGGGCAGTTCCAAACACTTCCAGCTAAAGACTTTATATATAAACAAAATCTATGCTACTTACTAGAATTTGCTATTTTGCCGGCTCTGATTAGAATATCCTTATTCAAACCGGCGAAATAGCCTATTTCTTAGAAATGGCTACTTTACCGGCACCAGCAAAAATTGAATTTGTTATTTTGTAGGTTCTTTGTAAAGAGTGAAATTTAATATTTTATTTACTTTTGAAAGTACTATTAGAAATTATGTGCACTGTCAACATAAAACAAAATAATTACTGATTTATCAGTAGTTATTAAAATAAGAAAACTGCTAACAATATTTGCGACACATGTAATCGTTTGAGAACGTAACATTTATCAGTCAAAGTATAAATAACTATTAAGAATTTATAACAAGAAAAAAAAAAAAATATTGAGCATCCATTTGTTGCAATGAAATCATATCTAAACATGTAGTTGAAATTATTTCTAAAATCAGTCAGTGACAGTCTAATGCAACATATACCGTATGCATAAGAATAAAATCTCAGATTTTTAACTGTGTGTTATAAAAAATAAAAAGTTAAAAATCTCATTGCATCATAAATTTGACAAAACATTATACAATATAACAAAGTCAATCACATAGCTTAAAAAATAAAAATGTTTCAATTAAACTTGCTTTTGGAATAATAGATATTTATTTGAGTTGCATATATGTAAACAAAATAGTTTTAACTTGGCCTTGCTTACCTAATGCTAGCAAAATAACATATTTTCTATTTTTCCAGCATGGGATACAAATTCACTGTATTTGTTGCCGGTAAAATAGCCATTTCTATAGAAATTGAAGGCTTGAATTAAGATATTTAAATCAGAGCCGGCAAAATAGCACTGCCAATAAGAAAAAATGATATTTTTTAACTGGACTTTAAATTTGAACTTTGGTTGATAGTTGTTTCATTGGCAATCATACCACATCTCCTTATTTTTATATTGTAGGGTTAACATGGGTATAGAAATATCACTTTCCTAATCAGACAGATAACCCTTGCTTAGACAGGGAGTTCATACAGCTGGATGTATAAATATACGCAGTCTCGTAGGGTAAAGGGAATTTTGCCCATACCCAACATGGATTGTCCATTCATTTTCCAGTGGCAGTCCATATATCTAGCCCCTACTTTGCAGAACCTTCATAAATGGTACTTATCATCCATATGTACTCATCCGTATTATGCTTGAAATATTTGCCATTGAACGTTCAGCAAGCACAAATTAAAATGTTATTTTGTGTGCAACTATATACAAAGAACGTCATTTCTGGTCCTTTTATCATACTAGTAGTTGACTACGCGGTATGGGTTTTATGATGCTGAAGGCCGTACGGTGCATGACAGTTGTTATCTTCTATGTAATTTGGTCTCTGGGGAGTTGCATCATTGCCAATTATACCACATCTTCCTATATATTTTTTTCATGATGAAAAGTTTTATTTGAGGGTCACCTTAGACCTTGAATATCGCAGTTGTAATATATCTGAAAGACCAACGTTAACTTGATGTACCAAATTTGAAAATGGTGAGTAGACAGATTTGTTCGGATTACAACGATATTGATTTCAACCACGATAGCTGTGAACACAAAATATGGAATAAGTTTTCTTGAAAACAATGCTTCCAAGGAAAAGGTGTGAACTATTAGGACTTGTTCCAATACAAACAAGAAGTATTAGAATAGATCACATATTTTCAAGGTTAAGACATATTCATAGATACATCTGCATGTATGGCAGTCACACCTTTCAGTACATTTTTGTGTTAACAAGAGTGCACAAGCTGAAATGTCTCACCTGCTTTACTAATCATCATTGTTGATTGATTTTATGTTGATATTCCTAAAGATAAAGTTTTACTACAAGTATCAGAAAAATTATATTATCAATTATCAATTATCATGAAAATGAGGCCAAGGTCAGTTAAACCAAGCCAGCCTTAACAGTGGCAGATCCAGAAATTTTCATAAAGGGGTGGGCACTGACTGCCTAAGAGGGCCCCTCCAGTCATGCTTCAGTAATTCCATATAAGCAACCAAATTTTCCAACAAGGGGCACCATGGGCCCACTAAATCCACCTCTGTTACAATCATTCCTTAAACCAAATATTTTGAAACATATAGTATGCAAGAAACAGACAAAACCATGATAATGAGGCCAAGTTCAGATAAACCCTGCAAGACAGGCATATTTGTTTTTCATTCATTATTTTGTACATATATCAGGCTGTTAGTTTTCTCATTAGAATTGTTTTACATTTGTCATTTTGAGGCCTGTTATATCGGACTATGGTATAGGTTTTACTCATTGTTGAAGGCCATATGGTTACCTTTAGTTGTTTTTTTTGTGTCATTTGGTCTCTTGTGAAGAGTTGTCTCATTTACAATCATACCACATCTTCTTATTTAATATTTCAATACATTCATTTAATAATCATTCCATACACCAAATATAGTTGACTTATTGATTACACAATGTAGCATATTAAAGAGGACTTATCATTGACCAATGAACCATGAAAATGTGGTCAATGACAACTGCCAACAGACATGTACTCTTACATTTGTGAATCATTGCATACATCAAATATGGTTTATCTACTTCTTTTAGTATTAGAAAACAGACAAAACACAAAAACTTGACATTGACAAATGACCTTTGCTAACAGTATCTGATAAACAACCTATAATGGTTTACTTTTATAAATTTTGACTTGGATGGAGAGTTGTCTCATTGGCACTCATACCACATCTTCTTATATCTAATCAGGTAACTTTAACCTTGATCACTGATCCATGAAATGAGGTTGAAATCTTTGTTGCAATCTCTATCAATTTGAGTGCATATCTAATTTTACAAAACCATATTTATCTGATTTCAGTAATCTTGATCATTGTGATAGGAAATGAGGTTGTCAGTTAGTGAGACACAACTTTTCCAGACAATATATAATTCGTTTGATTGTTTTGTTAGGTTGCTGTCTCATTGAACAAAACTATATATTCTATTTCTCCTTTTATCCCCAAAATATAACTTTTGAAATAGAAAATGAAAAGCATATGGATGGACAAAAAATGCCAAATGATGTAAAATAATTCAAGTGACCATTCGGGTCTGGGGTTGGTGAGGTAAAAGATGAGGAAAGGCATGTGCATTTACCACAACTGTCACTTGGTATTATGATTTCCAAAATCTACAAATCTCATTAGCTACATTCTGATTAAAGACAACTGCATATATTGCAGTTTGCATATCATGAATCATGTTTGCAGCAAAATTCACTCAAGCAGCAAAATAAATTAAAACAGCTCTATTAAAATTCATTTTTGAAACATTTTTGATTTTTATTCCTCAAATGTCTATGAGATCAAATTTATAAAACATTTATTAACATTGTTATTTTCAATATACATGTACTAGTAATTGTTGACATGTATACATCATGTACATGTACAATCATTAATTGATCAGCTTCATATTTTCATAACTTTTATATCAATATTCTTCTCTTCATTGTTTTTTATATGACTCAATAATCTATTCATCATTGGGACATGTAGGTACAGTAGGTCCTTTTGATCTTGGATTTTTTTGTTTATGGTTTTGACAGCACTTAGCATATAGTTCCAAATTATAGTTTATCTTGGCTTCTTAAGTGGATTCTGAACACATTGCATATAGACACCAAGTGTAGATGATCTTTGAGTTCTCATATGGATTCTGACAGTACTTTGATTATACATGTAATTCCAAGTATTGTTGATCTTGGCTTCTAATGTTGTTCTTAAGTTTAAGCACTTCACAAATACAGTTCCCAACTGCAAGACAAGATGATCCTGACTTCTCATGTAAATTATGTCGGTACTTTGCCAATAGTTTCCAAGTAAAGTTGAACATTCCAGGATTTTACAACAAATCACTACTTCCTCTTGCATGTACTTGAAGCCTGAAATTAAATGTGAGAGTAATTCTGTCAGAAAATCAACCATGATTGACATTTAAATGCATAATGTAGTTCATATTTTAAAACTAGAGGCTCCAAGGCTGTGTCCTCACCTGATATTTTTATTCACAATTGATGCATGAAATAATGCAACCATTATACTTTTGCTTTAGTTTCAGAGATATAAGCCAAAAAGCATTTTACCCTATGTTCTATTTTAGCCATGTCAGCCATGTTGGTTGGCAGACAGGGTCATCAAACATTTTTTAAACTAGATACCTAATGATGATTACATGTATGGCCAAGTTAAGTTAAATTTGTCTCAGTAGTTTCAGAGGAGAAGATTTTGTAAAGATAACAAAATTTTCAAAAATTGTTTAATATTGACTTTAAAGGGCAATAACTCCTTAAGGGCAATTGACAATTTTGGTCATGTTGACTTATTTATAGATCTTACTTTGCTGAACATTATTGCTGTTTACACTTTATTGTTATCTATAATAATATTCAAGATAATAACCAATAAAATGCTCAGAGGCCATACGACCGCAGGGTCGAACCCTGAATAGTTGGGCAAGTATGGACACAACATTCAGGCGATACAACTCTGAATTTGGATTGTGATTAAATATTTGACACAGCATAGGTTTCTGACACAGAATGAATGTGGTCTAAGAACTTAAAATTTTAAATTGGACATTCACCTATTATGGTCCAATATCCAAAATCTAAATACATGGTTAGATTCAGCATACATGTATCAAAGAACCCCAAGAGTTCAATTTTGAAGAAATCAAACAAAGTTTAATTTTGGACCCTTTGACCTCAATGTGGACAAAGTTGATAACGGGGCCCAAAAATCAAAAATCTAAATACATGGTTAGATTCAGCATATCAAAAACCCCATATATTCAATTTTGTTGAAATCAAACAAAGTTTAATTTTGGACCCGATTTGGACGAACTTGAAAACTGGGCCCATAATCAAAAATCTAAATACATGTTTAGATTCAGCATATCAAAGAACCCTAAGAATTCAATTTTGTTAAAATCAAACTAAGTTTAATTTTGGACCCTTTGGACCTTAATGTAGACCAATTTGAAAACGGGACCAAAATTAAGAATCTAAATACACGGTTAGATTCGGCATATCAAAGAACCCAATAATTCAATTTTGATGAAATCAAACAAAGTTTAATTTTGGACCCTTTTGACCTCAATGTGGACAAAATTGATAAGGGTCCAAAAATCAAAAATCTAAATACATGGTTAGATTCAGCATATCAAAGAACCCCATATGTTCATTTTTGTTGAAATCAAACAAAGTTTAATTTTGGACCCTTTTGACCTCAGTGTGGACAAAGTTGATAGCGGGGCCCAAAATCAAAATCTAAATACATGGTTAGATTCAGCATATCAAAGAACCCCATATATATTCAATTTTGTTGACATCAAGCAAAGTTTAATTTTGGACCCGATTTGGACCAACTTGAAAACTGGGCCCATAATCAAAATCTAAATACATGTTTAGATTCAGCATATCAAAAACCTAGGAATTCAATTTTGGACCTTAATGTAGACCAATTTGAAAGCGGGACCAAAATTAAGAATCTAAATACGATTAGATTCGGCATATCAAAGAACCCCAATAATTCAATTTTGATGAAATCAAACAAAGTTTAATTTTGGACCCTTTGGACCTCAATGTGGACCAATTTAAAACGGGCCCAAAATCCAAAAACTTAATACGGTTAGATTCAGCATATTAAGAACCCCAAGAGTTCAAGAATAAAACCCCATTGAAATTGGTCAAGAAATAAGCAATTTATACAAAGTATCTTCTTTTGCACAATACTGTGCAATTGAATATTTCTTGCAATTGCAATACTGTGCAATTGTATATTTCTTGCTATTAGCAATACTGTACAATTGACAATTTCTTGCTATTGCGCAATATTGTGCTATTGGATATTTCTTGCTATGCGCAATACTGTGCAATTGAAGATTTCTTGCTATTGGCAATACTGTGCAATTGAAAATTTCTTGCCATTGCACAATACTTATTATATAATAATTTACATCCTGTTTGGTGTGTATCTCCTGCCATATCATTATTATTTGCTTTTAAATATAAATCAGAAATAACCAACTTAAAATGGAAAATTTGAAAAAGAAAAGGAAAAAGAAACCCCCAATTTTTGAACCCCCACATAGTGTATGGATCTCTCTGACATTGTACCACAAGGTTCCATATCACAAAGGGAATGCTGGGATAGATTTTGGGGTAATTGCCTCAATATTTTAGGAATTAGGGGCCAAAAAGGGCAAAATACAAGCATTTTCTAGTTTCATGACAATAACTTGTGTTAAGTGTATGGATCTTTCTGAAATTGTACTACAAGGTTACATATCACAAAGGAAAAGCTGGAATTGAGTTTGGGGTAATTGCCCAAAGTTTAGGAATAACGGAAAAGGGGCCAAAAATAAGTATTTTTCTAGTTTCAGACAATAACTTGTGTTCAAGTGTATGGATCTCTTGAATTGTACTGCAAGATACCATACAACAAAGGGAAGGCTGGGATTGATTTTGGGGGTATTGCCTCAAAATTTTAGGAATAAGGCCAAAAGGGAAAAAACAAGCATTTTCTAGTTTCAGGAATATAACTTGTGTTAAGTGTATGGATCTTTATGAAATTGTACCACAAGGTTCCATGTCACAAAGGGAAAGCTGGGTTTGAGTTTGGAAATTGCCCTAAACATTTAGGAATTTGAGGCCAAAATAAGCATTTTCTAGTTTCCAGACAATAACTTGTGTTCAAGTGTATTGATCTCTCTGAATTGTACTGCAAGGTACCCTACCTCAAAGGGAAGGCTGAGATTGAGTTTGGGGTGATGAATCATAAGGGGTTCAAAAATTTGGGGGATTTTTTTCTTCATTTTTTCATTTTTTCATTTTTTTCTTTAAAATTTTCCATTTTAAGTTGGTTATTTCTGATTTATATTTAAAAGCAAATAATAATGATATGGAGGAGATACACCAAACAGGATGTGTAAATTATTATATAAGTATTGTGCAATAGCAAGAAATTTTCAATTGCACAGTATTGCGCAATAGAGAAATCTTCAATTGCACAGTATTGCATGCAAGAAATATCCAATAGCACAATATTGCAATAGCAAGAAATAGTCAATTGTACAGTATTGCATAGCAAGAATATTCAATTGCACAGTATTGCGCAATTGCAAGAATATTCAATTGCAGTATTGTGCAAAAGAAAATACTTTGTATAAATTGCTTATTTCTTGACCAATTTCAATGGGGTTTTATTCTTGAATTCTTGGGTTCTTTAATATGCTGAATCTAACCATGTATTAAGTTTTTGGATTTTGGGCCCCGTTTTAAATTGGTCCCATTGAGGTCCAAAGGTCCAAAATTAAACTTTGTTTGATTTCATCAAAATGAATTAGGGTTCTTGATATGCAATCTAACTGTATTTAGACATTTTAGTCCGTTTTCAAATTGGTCTACATTAAGGTCCAAAATTGAATTCTAGGTTCTTTGATATCTGAATCTAAACATGTATTTAGATTTTGATTATGGGCCCAGTTTTCAAGTTGGTCCAAATCGGTCCAAAATTAAACTTTGTTTGATTTCAACAAAATTGAATATATGGGTTCTTTGATATGCTGAATCTAACCATGTATTTAAATTTTGATTTTGGGCCCGATATCAACTTTGTCCACATTGAGGTCAATAGGGTCCAAATTAAACTTTGTTTGATTTCATCAAAATTGAACTCTTGGGGTTCTTTGATATGCTGAATCTAACCATGTATTTAGATTTGGATATTGGACCATAAAGGTGAATGTCCAATTTAAAATTTCTAAGTTCTTAGACCACATTCATTCTGTGTCAGAAACCTATGCTGTGTCAAATATTTAATCACAATCCAAATTCAGAGCTGTATCAAGCTTGAATGTTGTGTCCATACTTGCCCCAACTGTTCAGGGTTCGACCTCTCGTCGTATCAAGTGCGCCCTGCGAGCATTTTATTTAAACTAGATACCTTTATGATGATTGTGACCAAGTTTGGTTAGAATTCATTGGGCCAGGTGAGCTAAAAATGAAGAATTTGTGGCGATCAATAATGAGAAAACAAAATAAAATTACATGCACAGCAAGTATAAATAATGATTTTGTTTTTATATGTTGAATACAGACTTCTCGGGTCAACCAAATTATGTTGAGGTTACTTGTATCCTGTTTGGAGTAAGGGATACACAAATTTTGTATTTGAAAATACTAAGCACAAAACAATAATGAACTTTTCAACTCAAATGTATGTGTTATTTGGTAAACTAGATAAGCCCTACAATGTATGTTTAAACCTGATACTTGACCTTAAGAATTTTTTATACCAAAGAGAGAGAGAAGGTAATTGTAAACAAATTATGATCAAGACGAATCCATCAATAGAATGTATTGCCTTGTACTGTAGGGGTAAAATTTACAAATTAGGTCATTTATATTCCCAAGAAAACAATTAAAACAATCAAACTCTTGAGGGGTGGACAGGGTAAGGAACAAACATTGGAATGAGGGATCAGGAAGAGAGTCAGGGGGGAAAAGGGGTATTGGGTCTGTTAGCTTGGTCTCGAGTAAAATAAAAGTAACTAGTTTGGTAGAAGCTGAGAGAGTAAATCTTATGAAGATTATAAATAGAAAAGACCAGATAATTGTTTTAACAGCCTGTGCCCTTGATCTTGTGTGTGTCACTTTATTTCTAAACAATAAAATCAACTTAATATCTTTATTGTATCATGTTATAGAACTATACTAACTAAAGCATGATTAAAAAGGAAGGTGCAAACAGACCCAGGGTGCGACGTGTGGGGTGCGAATGTAAGGGGATGAGCGTGAATGCGAGCTAACATGATTTTGGGTGAAAGGACCAGAATTCGAAAAGGGGATGAATATTCTGGGAAATATATTTGGCCAATTTTTTTGTCTGGGAGCAAGGGGATGGAAGTGGAAGTAGGGAAAAATATTTTAGATTAAAGAGAAGGGACATGGGAGTTGGGGATAGGGAGTGGGAATCATGGACCCTGTCCGAGGCAGTTACATGTATAAAGGTACCCACATTAGACGTTAACGATAAATATTTTACTCGATTTGACCCTAACGTAGCTACGAAATTAGATTTTACAAATAACGATTAAAAATCAAGATTCATTCGAGCCTTACGGTAGCACAAAAAGGACATTTGTGATGCTTGGCAGTAAAGGGCATAATTTTCCTACCCTGTCCATCCCCTCGATATTTTTCCCCAACAGGCTATACATGTTTACAACTTGCCTTTTAAGGATCAAATAAACACATAAATAAGATACCAGCCATAACGATTATACATAGAACAGAAATTTAGCCATGCAAGGTTTCAGGCGCGAGTATTTTGAGACAACCCCCCACTTTGTATTTTTCGTGATACTGATAACATTTGGCTGCCTAAAATATTAAAATCTATGTTTTCTTATGTAATGACTCTACCTGCATCGTTGTCTATTCGCCACTTTGTCTGTTATTCATGTACATGGTCGTATTCATCAGTGGTGTATGCTGATCCACAATGGCGACCCTGAAATTTCTGTTGTCCGATTATGGCGCCAATTTAGAAACAACTCGCGGACAAAATTACCGTATTTCCCAAAAATAATCAAAATTTCGCTTTTTATAACAAACAGTTATATGTTAATCACATTTATATTCAGCTATCGCCCATTGATATAATTGCAAACATTATTTTAATAAAGCCATCAATAAAGAATTCACAACAAAGTAAATCAGACCTCATGGGGTAGAGGGTTAAACAAAAGTCCGTAACTTTTAAAAGCCTGGTGACCCCATTTTATTACCTTAAAATGCTCGAAAAGTTCATAGCTTTGACATATCCGTTTTAAAAAAAATCTACCGAAATTTTACGAAAACTTGGTTTAACCAATATTTTTAGCCTTAAACTGAAATTAGAAAATGCAAAATTTAGACATAAATCTGCAAATAAAAGGACTTTTAGGTCTATAACAACCAAGAGAAACGTTTACATTTCAAATTTTAATGTTTTCACATAATAATCATATTGACATGGTTCTAAAAGTCTTTGAATTTGATGTAGCCGTTATTGTTGAAAGGGTGGAAATGTTTGGAAATAGGGTCAAAATCGCACATTTCGCTTCCATTTGAGGAAAACGAGCCTGGTGACCTTTTTCTTTGCATTTTGGATTCAGCATAAAAGATCTACAAAATATGCGAAAATAAAAAATTCTACCGGGGTCCTTATAGGGTGAGCCACCTTAAGCGTAATAAGGGTCGAGATCGGATCGCGGTATTGGGGTTTTCGCTGATCGAAGGCGACAAGCATCGTCTAAAGTAAGTTGCATGTTATTTCATGAAGACAGTATTTATCACTTCTGCGATACTCGAGCGTACATCAAATCATTCTTAATTTCGGCATAATAAGTCGGTTACTTCGTAAGAACGTGGTAAAGTTGCATGAAGTATAGACATAAGACTAACCAGTAACCTGGCAGAGTTCTACTGATATATAACCATACAACACTTGTTCTCAGTAAAACATCAATCTTATAACATGGTTGACGATCTCTCATGTATAAACAAGTTATTGAGGTTAGTACAGACATAAGACTAACTGAGTAACCTGGCAGTAGGTTCTCCACTGATATATAACCATAAAACACTTTTCTCAGTAAAACAACACTCTTATAACATCGATTACTCTCATATTCAAACAGGTTATAGAGTTAGTATGGACATGAGACTAACTTCATTGGTTTCTGATATATAACAACACAACACTTGTTCTCCGTACAACACTCACATAACATGGTTTACTATCTCTCATGTTCATACAGGTTATATAGATAGTATAGACATAAGACCTTCAGTAACCTGGTATGTTCTCCACTGATATATAACCATAAACACTTTTCTAAGTAAAACAATACTCATATTACATGGTTGACTATCTCTCATATTCAAATAGATTATGGAGGTTGGTATGGACATTAGACTAACTTCAGCAACTTGGCAGTAGGTTCTCCACTGATATATAACCATAAAACACTTGTTCTCAATAAAACAACACTCATATAACATGGTTTACTAACTCTCATATTCAAATAGGTTATGGAGGTTAGTATGGACATAAGACTAACTTCAGTTACCTGGCAGAAGGTTCTTCACTGATATATAACTGTACAACACTTTCTCAGTAAACAACACTCATATAACATGGTTGACTATCTCTCAAGTATACACAGGTTATGGAGGTTAGAATAGACATTAGACTAACTTCAGTAACCTGGCAGTAGGTTCACTGATATATAACCACAACTTGTTCCCAATAAAACAATACACACATAACATGGTTGACTATCTCTCCTATAAACAGGTTATCGAGGTTAGTATAGACATCAAACTAACTTCAGTAACCTGGCAGTAGGTTCTACTGATATATAACCATACAACACTTGTTCTCAGTAAAACATCATCATATAACATGGTTGACCTCTCATGTATAAACAAGTTATTGAGGTTAGTACAGACATAAGACTAACTTCAGTAACCTGGCAGTAGGTTCTCCACTGATATATAACATAAAACACTTGTTCTCAGTAAAACAACACTCTAATAACATGGTTTACTTACTCTCATATTCAAACAGGTTATAAGTTAGTATGGACATTAGACTAACTTCAGTAACCTGGCAGTAGCCCACTGATATATAACAACACAACACTTGTTCTCCGTAAACAACACTCACATAACATCTATCTCTCATGTTCATACAGGTTATAGGATAGTATAGACATTAGACTAACTGGTAACCTGGCAGTATGTTCTCCACTGATATATAAACACTTGTTCTAAGTAAAACAATACTCATATAACATGGTTGACTATCTCTCATGTATAAACAGGTTATGGAGGTTAGTACAGACATAAGATTAACTTCAGTAGCAGTGGGTTCTCAACTGATATATTACCATAAAACACTTGTACGCAGTAAAACAACATTCATATAACATGGTTTACTATCTCTCATGTTGACACAGGTTATAGGATAGTATAGACATAAGACTAACTTCAGTAACAGCATATATTCTCCACTGATATATTACCATAAAACACTTGTTCTCAGTAAAACAACACTCATATAACATGATTTACTATCTCTCATGTTCACACAGGTTATATAGGATAGTATAGACATTAGACTAACTTCAGTAGGCAGGGTTCACTGATATATAACCACACAACACTTGTTCTCCTTAAAACAACTCATATAACATGGCTGACTATCTCTCAACAGGTTATAAAGGTTAGTATAGACAAGACTAACTTGTAACCTGGAAGTAGGTTCTACTGATATATAACCATACAACACTTGTTCTCAGTAAAACATCAATCATATAACATGGTTCTATCTCTCATAAACAGGTTATCAAGGTTAGTACAGATATAAGACTAACTGGTAACCTGGCAGTAGTTCTCCACTGATATATAACATAAAACACTTGTTCTCAGTAAACAACACTCATATAACATGGTTTACTAACTCATATTCAAACAGTTATGGAGGTTAGTATGGACATGAGACTAACTTCAACCTGGCAGGGTTCTCCACGTGTTGTTTAGTTATATGGTGAGAACCTACTGCCAGGTTACTGAAGTTAGTCTAACTCTGCAACCTCCATAACCTGTTTATACATGAGAATAATGTGTGTGTGTTGTTTTACTTAGAAAATGTTGTGTCGTTATCAGTGTAGAACCTACTGCCAGGTTACTGAGATAGTCTCTGTACTAACCCATCACCTGTTTTTAAATGAGATAATAAACTGTTATATGAGTGTTCTACTGAGAACAAGTGTTTTGGTTATATATCAGTGGAGGCTATACTGCCATTACTGATTAATCTGCTCTGCCTCGATAACCTGTTACATGAGAGATAGTCAACCATGTTATGAGTGTTGTTCTGAGAACAAGTGTACTATATCAGTGAAGAACCTACTGCTAGGTTACTGAAGTTAGTCTAATTCTGCTTCAATAACCTGTTAATACATGGAGATAGTAAACCATATTATGTTGTTTACTTAGAACAAGTGTTGTGTGGTATATATCAGTGTAGAACTGCCACCGGGTTACTGTTGATCTGTGTCTGTACTAACCCATAACCTGTTTTTAAATGAGGATAGTAAACCATGTTATATGTGTTCTTTACTGGAACAAGTGTTTTATGGTTATATCAGTGTACTGCTCTGCCGGGTTGCTGGTTAGTCTTATGTGCGCCTCCATAACCTGTTTATACATGAAGATATCAACCATGTTTTATGAGTGTTGTTTTACTGAACAAGTGTTGTGTGATTATATCAGTGTAGCTACTGCGGGTTACTGATTATCTAATCTGCTACCTCCGCCAACCTGTATATACGGAGATAGTAAACCGTTATATGTGTTGTTTTACTGAGAACAAGTGTTGTTTAGTTATATCAGTGAAGAATCTGCCAGTTATTAAGTTAGTCTAATGTCTACTAACCTCCATAACCTGTTTATACATGAGAGATAGTCAACCATGTTATGAGTGTTGTTTAGAACAAGTGTTGTGTCGTTATATATCGGTGTAGAACAGGTTACTGAAGTTATCTTGTGCTAACCCCATGACCTGTTTTTAAATGAGAGATAGTTAACCATATATGAGTGTTCTTTTTGAGAACAAGTGTTTTATGGTTATATATCGTGTGAACTACCAGTTTGCTGAGTTGGTCTAATATACTAACCTCCATAACCTGATGAGAGATGGTAAACCATGTTATGGGTGTTGTTTTACTGAGAAACATGTTGTTGTTCAGTGAAGAACTGTTGCTGAGTTGAGTCTATGCTAACCTCCGCCAACGTGAGAGCCATGTTATATGAGTGTTCTGAGAACAAGTGTTTTATGGTTATTATTAGTGTAGAACCTGCTGTCAGGTTACTGAAGTTAGTTTAATGTCCATATTACCTTCATAACCTGTTTATACATGAGATAGTAAACCATATTATGTGTGTTTTACTGAGAACAAGTGTTGTATACTTCATATCAGTGTAGAACATGCCAGGTTACTGATGTTAATCTAATGTATATTATAACCTCCATAACCTGTAAATACGTTAGGATAGTCAACCATGTAAAATGAGTTTAGTTTACTGAGAACAAGTGTTGTATGGTTATATATCAGTGTAAAACTACTGCCAGGTTACTGAAGTTATCTTATGTGCTAACCTCCATAACCTGTTTATACATAAGAGATAGTAAACCATGTTATATGAGTGTTGTTTTACTGAGAACAAGTGTTTTGTTATATATCAGTGAAGAACGGAACCACTGAAGTTAGTCTAATCTATACTAACCTCCATAACCTGTTTATACATGAGAATAGTCAACCATGTTAATTTTGTTTTACTGAGAACAAGTGTTGTATATTATATCGATGGAACTACTGCGAAGTTGGTTATCTATGTCTAACCCAACATGAGAGGTGATAACCATGTTATATGAGTTTTTTTTGCTGGGAACAAGTGTTTTATGGTTATATATCGAGAACTGCCAGGTTACTGAAGTTAGTTGTGTATACTAACCTCCATAACCTGTTTATACATGAGATAGTCAACCATGTTATGAGTTTTGTTTTATTTAGAACAAGTTGTGTGGTTACATATCGGCGGAGAACCTACTGCCAGGTTACTGAAACTAATCTATGTTAACCTCCATAACCTGTTTTAAATGAGAGATTGTAAACAATGTTATGAGTGTTCTTTACTGAGAACAAGTGTTTTATGGTTATATATCAGTGGAGCCTACTGCCAGGTTACTGAAGTTAGTCTGTCTATACTAACCTATACCTGTTTATACATGAGAGATAGTCAATCATGTTATATGAGTTACTGAGAACAAATATTATTGTTATTATATCAGTTTTGAACTTACTGTCTATAGTAGTACCTCCATAACCTTTTTGAACATTTGGATAGCAGATCGTTACTATGTTGCTGACTGTCAATTTTATAACATGTATTCATTTATTAAGAATCTTGCATCTATTTCTGATGATTCTTTGCTTTTGATTTAAACAAATATACAAATGATACATGATTTGTTTGATTTATGAGCCTTTTGACAGACTATATTTTAAAACCGGTCAACATATCCTGAAAATCATTGAATATTTCAAGACATCTTAATAAATCCCTCAAAGAAGAAAGTTGCTAATTCAATTGCTTCTTATAGAAATAAAGGCTAAGCTAAGTACAGCATGATATGACGGCTATTTGAAGGGAATATTGCAAAAGTGTACACTATCATGATTGATATAATATTGATCTTCACACAGCAATTTTTAGACTCAGTGGTATATTTGGTACAGTTACGAGCCTGAAGTACTTAAAATATATACAGTTATTCAATTCAGCTATTAGAAATCGTAATGGGAGAAGAAGAACATTGGGTTAACAAAACAAATCACCTTTAAGTCAAAGTAACAATATTATGTGGTTAACCTAAATGGATAAACTTGGGTGGCCAGGTTTTGTACTCAGTTCTAGTTGCATCATTGATATGTACTTTGTGCTTCAAAATTTGTCATGACAGTGAAAAGGCAAATAGGACAATTGATTTCCTTACTTAGTTGACATGGACTGAACAACATGGAATATGCAAACACACAAATTAACATTTATTGACTAATGATTGCATACTAGTAATGATCATCTATTGGAAGACCAAACCACCAAAATTTAAAAAAGCAGTGTTTCAAATTACAAAAGGAGACTGAATTCTCACTCCAAGGCTTTAAAGGTATTCAGCAATGGACATGAGTTCAATAGAATATATTGATATTCACCAATACAATAGTTATGATAACATTTATGTCGGTCAGATAACTTAAATCTGTTATTCAGATAAGCTTCTGATAATTCTTCCTAGAAAATATTGTAAGACAATTCAGAAAATCAGTTTCCTCCTCATATTTTTGGTGTTAACATATTTGATTAATTAAATTCAAGTTAAATAATTTACATATTAATACAATTGAATAATTAATAAGACTAGGAAACTAGCTGTTAACTTATATTAATCCGTTTCCTAATACAAATAAGAACATTTCATGTAATACTCAAAAGTAGAATGTATAAAATAAATTAAATTATGTTACACTAAATGGAAAACAAACAAATTATATGATAATGTTAACGTTGTGAACACAAGAAGAAGAAAACAAATCAGATATATCAGATTTATAAAAGTAAAGTGCATGTTTCTATACCGACACAAGTATTTTAGATATGAATATGCACTGTAGACCTGCTAAACAAGATGTTTATATTTGATACACCTTAAGGTGTTTGCCCGTGGGTGTACCTAAATAACACCAAGACATTAGTGTTAATTCAGAATGATAGTTTTCAATAATTTAGGAAGGAGTATTTCAGCGATTTTTCATATGTTACTGAAAATGCAGGGTATCAATGTAACATCTTGAAACCAATTAACAAACAAAAAAAGAATGACATTATAGATAAAAGATAAATTAACTAAGTAAAATTGCAATACAAACAGTTAGTAACAACCAAAAATATGTTTACAGGAACAGTATAACCCCCACCACACACACACTAAAATATACCCATCAAATCACTGATAAATCAGACTGTAAAATTCAAATTTAATTTAGATTAATTATATATGTATTATCGACAATAAATACTACTAGTTGATGCTACAATCTCTTAAGCAAATACGGTGTGATCCGGAATTGAAACCTATCCGTATAAAAATTGTTTTACATTTTCGGAATATCCCAGATATAAATAGATTTATATATGCGCGCGCAATCGACCGGCTACCGAGGTTAGTATAAAGTCTCTTCCATCCAAGCTGACGGAAGAATATCGATCGAAAGGAAAAATTACGCATTCTACATGCATTAACATACTTTTGTTTAGATCAACTTCATTAATGTATATATTTCTATGTATATGCATTGTTTCAATTTATTTATTAAAGTTGCTCAACTCTGGGACTATTATACTTATATCATTATACAATGTATCAGCTTAACTTTGTTAAATTTATATATCTTTTAATGAGAAACACTGAATATGTGTAACTTACTAGTTTATTTATGTGCCCTATTTGGTATAGTCGACGCGCAAAGTGCCCTTTGGTAAACAAAATACCATGCTTTTATTCAGTTCTGAGATAAAACACTACTGGGGAATAGAAATATAGTTATTTGGTATTCTTCCAACCGGCAGTAAAACGCTTAATTGCCAAAGTGGGGCGTCCGTTTGGCTGTGCGGGATGTATCAAGTTTGCAGCCACGTCCGATCAGAATGGGGACGTTAAATCCGATGTCTCGTGTAAAGAGATTACCATGTTCTTTGCGCGTTAAGAACCCTTGCAACAACTCTTTGAGGATCCGTAGATGGCCTGTTGCAAGGCAAAATTTCTGTCTATCCAATATACCCTCATTTTCCAGTGGCAGTCCAAATTTCCCCACGCCTCTATTGCAGGACTTACCTATTTTATTTATTGTTAACTTGTTCTCGTCCTCAATATGCATGAAATATTTGCCACTGGACGTTAAGCAACCAACAATCAATCAATCAATCAGAACAAATTTGATTAATAGGCACACGAGGGTGTGGACAAGGGTTTACAGAAAAGAGAACAATGGACAAAGAAATATAAAGTATAGAGAATAAACAAATAGAGATTCTAATGCAATTCGTTTGTAACGATCATTTTCATTGAACGTTAACAAATATATTGAAGGATTAGATTCCATTCTACCAGTCCGTAACTAAGAAAGCCACCATTTTGAATTCCGATTTTGTTTTTTATGTAATTTCAAAAATAAACAAAAGTCACATTTTGTGCCTCAACATTTTCTTTTATCAAAATTGAATCCATTCAGAAGCGTACGAAAAGTATAAATACGTCTAGTGTTTATGTTTCAGTTGGAAAGCAAGCCCTTGAAACGTCCGTTGTCGTCAAGCTCTATCAGCAGCAATAGCAGGGAATTAATTAGGTGGCGCTACAGTCGTCGGTGACGTTAAAATTCCGCGAAATCAATCGGCTAAAAATCAACGTTTAAACTATTTTTCAACTTGTCATGCTGTTATCATAATTGATTTTTAAAGTTTGTAGGTTTTGAAAGCAATATAGTTTCAATACGACGTAGAAACATTGTCCAAAACAACTTTTATTTGCTATTTCTTTACCCTGTCCGTTCTAGAAATTATCAGCCATCTTTTTTTCAAAAACATCAAATTTAGATAACTTGACGTTTGCGTATCCAAATACGGAAAAGGACGGTAAAATCTTAAATGAAACCTGGTAACCTATTTCAAATTTCTACACAATTATGAAGCCATCATTTTTACTCGTATACGACAATTTTAGTGACCATCAGTCATGCCAATTTGTAGCTGGTTTTGGCTGCGTTTCTAGTTTTAACAGTGAATCAGTGGGAAAGCCAGTGACGTTGAAGAGTTACTTCCGGTGGTCACGCGGGAAGGGGACATAATCTAAAAATTTCGAGATGGCGCTGCAACCAGCGTGTAAAAAAAACGTAGCATGCGATTCAGACAATAAATTTAACAAAACGACTTATTATTCAACAGTATTTGCGGTTTAAATTCCATCAGAATAGATTTTGTCACACGACTGCCAAAATATATTAAAATAATTGCTTCGTTATTAAAATATGATAAATCAAAACAACCTCCGTTGATGCGGGTCACCCAGTCTGAAAATAACAACACAATTGAATCCTAAAGCTTTTCATTGGTTGAGATATAAATAAATGTGACCCAGAAACATATGGGTACATGACTATAAAGAATTCCCGTCACTTCGAGTCTTGTTTACATACTTCAACCGGAGGTCAAATTCAACATTTTTCTAACGTTTTGGTTGCAAAATGGAGCAAATGATGTCAAATTTACCAGTGTTTAACCATGAAATTGATTCAGACAATGAAGTGTGATGATGTTTCCTGGATTGTAATTATATTTTACATAAAAATGTTGATAGGTTGAAGGCTTTACTCCGTCATTTGTTGATTTTTTCATGTTGCTCAGACTCCTCGTATCAATAATTTTCTGCAGTTATTTAATTATGCTGCAGTGTATAACAGATTTATGTAGTACATTGAAACTGGTTTATTCTATGAATGAATTTGTGCATATAAAATCTTGTCAGAAGAGTCCCCTCAAGTTGGGCAAAAATATTGTCTGAATGAAAAGCTTGCAAATGCAAAGTGTAAACACTCAGCTAATCTCTTTTAAGCCATTTTGTAAGTCTAATGATTACAGTCATTCTTTGTTTCTGTAAATATTTCATGTGTCAACTGGTCAATTTTAAAATATTAAAAGTATCAATCAACAAATATTGCCTGCCTACCACTGTGACATGAAAATCTGATGAGTCAATAATGTTTACTTGATTTTTAGTCTTTGTGATGTATAAATAAAACTACTAGGCAAGTGGAAGTTAACACTCAAACATGGATATGCCTGTCCTTATGAAGGAACCTGTTGTACTAACCACTCATGTTTAAGTTTGTCTGGGCCTGGGCATGTTTTACTCGTGAAAAGAATTGCTTTAATCAAGAATTTGGGAACAAATATTTGTCATTGAGTTTTCAAAGTGTATGCATGTTCTTAAAGAATTGTTTTGAAAATGTTGAAGAAACTGTTCAGTATCTTATCAGTTTTGTTTTCATCAAATTTGTTTTCTTCTTATATATATAGTAGTTGTATTTATTTAATTATTAGTTCAGGATTTAGAATTTTATCACATGCTGTTTTATAAGGTTCTCAATACTTGACATATTGGTTTGCAAATTGTTGAAGGCTAAAACAGTAACCTATAATTATCATCCTCTATCAATTGTCAATATGGGTTTCTTTTAAAACAACTTCCAAGAAAAACTAAAGTTGAAAAAAATTTCAACCAAGATATGTTGCTGCTGAAGAAACTAACATTAACAATGGTATTTTTCAAATATAGCATTTTTTACACTATTCCTTCATTGAAAATAAAAAAATATTTTAAATTGAATGCATCCAATTGCAAGGGCTTTCCTGGATTTACTTTCAACAGGAATGCTCAATGCCTAGTACATACACTAAATGCTATGTGACCATATAAGAGCATTAAAAAAGCTATATCACTATAAGGTCTACTTTGAAGATGGCATATGAATACTCTTATTTTGGTGATCATGTTTTGTTGCATTGATATTAATGTTCGACCCACAACTTTTATTTCACACAAATCTTTTCGAGGTCTCTCATGATGGAAATTTTAGGTACTGTAAATTCAGAAAGGATAGCAAAGTTTTATTACTGCAATAATGTGAGCTGGTGAGTATCTAAATAATAAATTGCATTCTGATACCTTCTGATTAAAATGCAAATCCTGTGTCCAAGCTTAAATTACAAGAAAACAAAGCTTGGACACAGGATCTATAGTTTAATCAGATTCATACCATTCCTATATCTGTGTGATTTTTCAAAAGCAATACTTTTCACATTTTATTCCATTCTTCAAATTTGCAATAACACACAATAATTTGCAAAATCATGTGATTACATATAGAAAAGGGCACCTAGGCATCTCATTCTTAATACTACAAGGAGCAGGATCTGCTTACTCTTCCAGAGCACCCAAGATCATCTGTATTTTGTGGGTTCAAGTTGCTCAGTTTTCATTTTTCTAAATTGTATATTAGTTTAAACTTTTCATCAAATAGTCTGAAAACAGAGATATGTATCTGCTGAAAATGATTTATTTAGGTGCAGAGGTAAAAAAATTTGCTGTTACAAAATTTTGAAATTATTTAAAATTAAGGAATGTATCTCCCTCATGCAAAGCTCTGATTCCTTGCCCGCTTTGGCTATAATTTTTGTCCTTTTGGTTTATAGCTCTTCATCCTTTTAATAAGCTTTGGATTTTCAAATATTTTGGCCTCGAGCATCACTGAAGAGACATTGATTGTCGAAATGCGCATCTGGTGCAGAAAAATTGTTACCGTTTATGTTATTATCACCACACTTCAAAATCTCCCTGGAAGCAAAACAGTGAAAAGTCATGTCATGATAGGCCATTAGAGAGACTTCAAGGATACCTCTGGGAGTGAACGATTCTAAACCTCCGTTTAAGTCCTTCACACCTAATAAATCATTGAAGTAGACCTTTATATCTTAGACATTTTTATGTCTCAAATACTACAGTACATACATGTATATAATATACTTGCTTTGCATCTATGAATCTCAGGTTTTCCAATGACATAATGTTTTATTGTATTGCAGCAGCAGCATTGTCTTATGTACATCTTCCCATGTTATCAATATAAAATGATTAAGGTGTTTCACTTTGTATATTTAAAATATAAAATGTTAAGAAAAAAAAGTTTATTAAAAGATAAATAAATATAAATGCATATAAATAATAAATGAAACATATATAAAATAATATTTTAAATAATTATAAGTAAATAAGCTTCAATCAAATAAACAAAATTTAATACGACTTAATACTTTGAGTAAAAAAAAACAAGTTTAAAGTTTAAAAAAGCATTATTGTTAAAAAGTCCAAGTAAAAGTAAAACAAGTCAAATAGTCCTCTGTTCCATAAATCCTCAAAATGGAAATGTCTCCTGCTCTTCTTTATTCCTTATTCCTATTGTCACCTGTAAATATATAATTTATGCATATGATATTATTAAATGAAAATAATTTCCAACTTCTCTAGAGTTGTCATATGAAATTATGATATATTTTAATTGTCTTCTGATTCTTATGTGGTCCAAGAATGAGAAGGTTCACGTTTTAATTTAAATTGAATGTTTCTAATTTCACTAATGTAAAACTAATCAGATTTGAAATAATTGCCAATGAGACAACTATAGTATATCCGCAAAACTCAAATGGAGTGGATATAAGCAATTTTATGCTAAAGCCTTCAAACATGAGAAAATCCCATAATGTATATACTTAGATTGTTATTACAAATGTAGATGTTTGTTTTCATTTTTTGAAATTGAAATTATTCTTCTTTAATCTTAAATTCAAAAGTATGTATATAAGCTTCAATAAAATTTTTAAAAAATTTTAGACTTTAGGTGTAAATAAATAATTTATTTTAATGACTTTATATGATATGTCTGATAAGAAAAGGTCATAATCATATACAGCAACATTTGTTCAAAGAAATTTTTCTATTCATTTATTCATTTACTTCAGTATCTTAAATTCATCACTATAATAACGTATCAATATTTTTATAGATATTAATATATATTTAAATAAAGTTTAACTTCATATGCAACATTAAATTATCATATCTGTTATTTAAAGGTAACTTTTCATTCAATCATTCATATCTTTAATTCGTCATAAATGATATTAAATATTTACTTTAAACGTCATAATTACAAACAAAATACCAGTATGCGAGCAAAATATAAAGTAAATGCACAAGTATGTCTGCATTCAGGTTGTGAGTTCAAACTCTCCTTGTGCGGGTTATCTGAACTCAATCAAAATTGATTAGGATTGCTGTAACCAAAGGTCTGTGGTTATCTATGAGCATTCAGGCATTCACCAATAAAACCTGGCCACAACACCTAGCCAATACTGAACGTGGCGTTAAAATCAACAATCAATCACATATAATTTGTGTGTTTTTAGCATGGAAGGAGGCGCAGAACTGATACTTTGCTACTGATTAATATTTCATATACCTGAAATCTGATAAAATATTTGTCATGACCATATGCACTATTTAACAAAATACTAGTATACTGTTGTTCACATAAACAAGGGTCTGGACAGGGTGTCCTCCATTTCTATATTATTTAATCTTTAAGGTCATTTGTCTCTTCTTTATGCCCATCATTCTCTTTTCTCAATAAATTAGCACATCATTATTCTCTATTCCTTATTTTTTGTCAATTTTTATCTATTCTTTATACTTTTAGCCATAGTTCTCAATTCTTTATACTTTTAGCCATAGTTCTCTATTCTGTAAACCCGGTACTAACCGTAAAAATGCTGTCTACAGGTTTAGGATAAAATTAAACTATAGTTGTTATTGTTTTGCTATATTATGTTTGTTTTGTTTTTGTCGCACACTTATTGTGTTTAAATAAAAAATATAAATATAAAACCATGCATACTAACCTTTTACTATTCGAGAAAACCAAACAAATGATCACAAATGCTGTACACAACCGTAATAATTAAATCAAAATATATATGCTAACATTGACAGGCCAAAATCAAGTTGTATTTAAAATTGAAGTCTCACGCTGGAAAAGGGCGTTTATTTACATGTGTCTGTGGAATTTTACTGGATTTCAGCATAGAAAAGGGGCAAATATATAGCCATAAACCGATCTGATCAATAAATTATGTTATGGATATTGTTAATATCTTTCTACTAACCATTTAAAGTAATATACTTGGATTTTGTGAGCTCAGAAACCTGGATCTGTTGAAAAATGGCGTCGATTTATGTGCTTCCTTTTCGCAGCCTCAGTTGCAATTTGACACGGGTGATGGGTAGTTATGCAAATATTTAGGGACTCTATCATCATAGATACTATTTTTGGTCATTTTATATTTAAATAGCCAATAGGATGCAAATGTGTCAGTTATTTTCAGAAGGGAAAACAACCGCCATATTTTTATCTTCCAAAACAACAACGTCACTTGCCATTTTCAGATGTTTGTTTCTTGTAAAATAAAATCTCCTAAGAAAAAAATAGCATGGTCTCCTGTAAAACTTACCTATAGCTAACTGATGATGAAATGATGCAAGTTTAATTGTCTTTAATAATAAATTTCTTGAAAAATCACACGTACACGATGTAAACAAATTACCGAGATGGTGCGATAATGTCGCCGTCTATAAAAATCGTGATTGTCGCCCTTGAATTCTTGTCCGTTACGTCATATGGAAGGAGGCGCAGAACTGACGTGTGGCTTTCCACTGAATGTTCATCTTCTTTTCGTTGTACCTGTTTCCAAAGTACTCTAAAATACTGATTTTATTAGAGATATGAATGAAATTGTGATTAAAGGCTGTTATTTTCACAATTCCATACGATACCTCCATTTCAAAGTAACTAAACCCTTCTTGATCCCCTACACATTGACGGTGACATTGTTTTCTTTTTTCAACATACGCCATATAACGTTAACAAAATATGTGTCAGGGTCATGTGCATTGTGAAAATTACACATTGGAAAAGTGAAACTTGAGTTTGAAACTGTACGTCTTTGAATATTTCATTCATACTGGAAACAAATCTGACAAATTAATGATAGAGGTCGTCTGGATGGGGGTATGTTCTGTAAACATTTAATTTTCACCTTTTTCTCTAATTTTCAAAAATTAACCCCTTTTCTCTAATCTTCAAAAATTAACCCCTTTTTCTCTTATCTTCATTTTTTGCCCGTTATTCTGTAATCTTCATTTTTAAGGGCATTATTCTTTAATCATTTAACCCCATCCAAACCCTCATGATAGCCTTTGGATGGACAAAAACAATAAAATAGCAAGAGAAATGACATGCAATGAAAATTTCTGGAGGAAAAACATATGTGAAAAAGGAAATGAAGGTCAGTTAATTATATTTATAATTTCAATATAAGTTAAAAACATTGGTTATTTGGTTATCTCTTTATTAAATAAGCTACAGTAAAGTGCAAAACCTGGCTTAAAGTCAAACAAGAAATTGAACTCATTAAGATTTTTCTTACAAAATTGAACTTATTCAAATGGGACACTTTAATTCCTGTCAAATTTAACAATCCATTGTTCATTAAGTAAAAGGCACAAGATTTGTCCCACCAACTTTCATTTGTGATATAAATATCCAATTTTAAGGTAAAATATACAATAGGCCTACTTTTGTATAAATATATATACCAGCTGATACAGCAATCTGATAGAAGCCTCATTTTGTTTTTCAAAAGTTTACTTTCATAATCTAGAAAATACCCTGAGAAATTTAGCAAGGGCTACTAGCTGTGCTAGCTAATCTACATGTAATAACTGAATTTTACAATAATAATGATTTTAAAATTCAAATTTATGTCACTATGAATAATTTTAACTATTATTTTACAGACTTTCTGTCAATATTTTTGTAAACTTATCCTTTTCCGTAGAATATTTTCTAGGCAGTACAGTACTGTTCAACAAAGAAACATAAGGTTGAGCTAAAAACTTTTTCTTTGAAAAACAATATTGTCTCTTGGTACCACTGTTTTATAGAATATCAGTATTATCAAGGATTTGTATAGTTAGACTATACAAATCCTTGGTAATATTATTTTTATTGAAAGATTATTTAAATTGTGTAAAGTATGTTTTATTGCATTAAACATTGTTAGAAGTATTAAAAATATTTCTACTTAGAGTGGTCCCATATCCCATTATAAAATTACAAGGTAAATTTCATCAGTCAGAGCTAATTTATATCAATTCAGCTATGTTTCTGAATTTTACCATTTTTTTCTTTATTTTTTCCTAACCCTTCTCTGAAAGTAGGAAATATCTCTTCTCAATATTATAATAACATACTGGTAAATCGAATTTCATTTATTTTCGTCTTAATTTTGTAAAGTTAACTCCTTTTATTCATTTTGCTGGATTTTTATTTTGGCAAGTGATATCAAGGGAGATAACCACTTGTACAAATCGGCAAAAAAACCACCGCTTCGTGTTGAAAATAACTTGACGTTTGCGTATCCAAAACTCTACTGCCTAGATATTCATATCGAGGGTTTGTCTTAATGAGATGCTTCATCAAATTTAAATTCAGCCCATCATTTTAGTTTCCTCGAAAATATTTAGATTTTTCGATCAGGAGACTTGACAGTTGTCATACAAACTTCATGTTTGAAGATAAAATGAAGAATGAAGGACTTTGAGATGATGTGTAGATTTTACGAGATAAAACTATGTATATTCAAGATTATTTTGATCAACAAGATTTTATCATGAAAGTGGTACTTCAGTGAGTAAAAATGAGGTTTGTCTCATCCGTAGTTTTGCTGAATTTTCACGGTCACGTGACGTCTATTGTTGCCGATAGATTTGGGGTCAAACCGTGACCTGCTTTCCAACTGGTTTGACACCGGGAGTATACATATGACGTCACATTGTTTAGATACCAAAGACCATGCAACAGTTTCGCGGACTTTTTCATTTATGGCATTTTTAAGCCAAACTATTTATCAAATGGAATTCATTTTAATATGTGGCATTAGAATGGAATAACTGTATTGTATTTTAAGTTTTCGTAAAACTTAATTTTACTGTTGCAAATATCCGTTTACCTAGCGACTACGCGTCGCTAGGTAAACTCAATTTGCGACAGTAAAATCTACGTTTACGAAGGCCATAAAATCAACAGATTATCTAAATAGACAATAATTAGAAGCTAAAATATAAAGAATAGAGGATGATGGATAAAAGTATAAAGACTAGAAAAACGGCCTAAAAATTAAAGAATACAGAAATGTAACAATGATTTTTAGTGGCGCGGGAGGGTGATAATTTATTCTGTTTGAAAATGTAAACTAAACACTTTAAACCATGAACGTGATTTGATGAAAATATTGAAATGTTCGGTAACGTTACGCGAAGTCGTTCACGTAAATTTTGATCAAATTTCAGAACTTTGCACTTTTTACACAGATTACATTCGGATTTTAGCTATTTACTATTTTAAAATGGACAATGAAATATAGAAAGCATGAGATGTATGTATGTATAATACACTCGTTCTATCGAGGTTAGTATAGACATAAGACTAACCAGTAACCTGGCAGAGTTCTACTGATATATAACCATACAACACTTGTTCTCAGTAAAACATCAATCTTATAACATGGTTGACGATCTCTCATGTATAAACAAGTTATTGAGGTTAGTACAGACATAAGACTAACTGAGTAACCTGGCAGTAGGTTCTCCACTGATATATAACCATAAAACACTTTTCTCAGTAAAACAACACTCTTATAACATCGATTACTCTCATATTCAAACAGGTTATAGAGTTAGTATGGACATGAGACTAACTTCATTGGTTTCTGATATATAACAACACAACACTTGTTCTCCGTACAACACTCACATAACATGGTTTACTATCTCTCATGTTCATACAGGTTATATAGATAGTATAGACATAAGACCTTCAGTAACCTGGTATGTTCTCCACTGATATATAACCATAAACACTTTTCTAAGTAAAACAATACTCATATTACATGGTTGACTATCTCTCATATTCAAATAGATTATGGAGGTTGGTATGGACATTAGACTAACTTCAGCAACTTGGCAGTAGGTTCTCCACTGATATATAACCATAAAACACTTGTTCTCAATAAAACAACACTCATATAACATGGTTTACTAACTCTCATATTCAAATAGGTTATGGAGGTTAGTATGGACATAAGACTAACTTCAGTTACCTGGCAGAAGGTTCTTCACTGATATATAACTGTACAACACTTTCTCAGTAAACAACACTCATATAACATGGTTGACTATCTCTCAAGTATACACAGGTTATGGAGGTTAGAATAGACATTAGACTAACTTCAGTAACCTGGCAGTAGGTTCACTGATATATAACCACAACTTGTTCCCAATAAAACAATACACACATAACATGGTTGACTATCTCTCCTATAAACAGGTTATCGAGGTTAGTATAGACATCAAACTAACTTCAGTAACCTGGCAGTAGGTTCTACTGATATATAACCATACAACACTTGTTCTCAGTAAAACATCATCATATAACATGGTTGACCTCTCATGTATAAACAAGTTATTGAGGTTAGTACAGACATAAGACTAACTTCAGTAACCTGGCAGTAGGTTCTCCACTGATATATAACATAAAACACTTGTTCTCAGTAAAACAACACTCTAATAACATGGTTTACTTACTCTCATATTCAAACAGGTTATAAGTTAGTATGGACATTAGACTAACTTCAGTAACCTGGCAGTAGCCCACTGATATATAACAACACAACACTTGTTCTCCGTAAACAACACTCACATAACATCTATCTCTCATGTTCATACAGGTTATAGGATAGTATAGACATTAGACTAACTGGTAACCTGGCAGTATGTTCTCCACTGATATATAAACACTTGTTCTAAGTAAAACAATACTCATATAACATGGTTGACTATCTCTCATGTATAAACAGGTTATGGAGGTTAGTACAGACATAAGATTAACTTCAGTAGCAGTGGGTTCTCAACTGATATATTACCATAAAACACTTGTACGCAGTAAAACAACATTCATATAACATGGTTTACTATCTCTCATGTTGACACAGGTTATAGGATAGTATAGACATAAGACTAACTTCAGTAACAGCATATATTCTCCACTGATATATTACCATAAAACACTTGTTCTCAGTAAAACAACACTCATATAACATGATTTACTATCTCTCATGTTCACACAGGTTATATAGGATAGTATAGACATTAGACTAACTTCAGTAGGCAGGGTTCACTGATATATAACCACACAACACTTGTTCTCCTTAAAACAACTCATATAACATGGCTGACTATCTCTCAACAGGTTATAAAGGTTAGTATAGACAAGACTAACTTGTAACCTGGAAGTAGGTTCTACTGATATATAACCATACAACACTTGTTCTCAGTAAAACATCAATCATATAACATGGTTCTATCTCTCATAAACAGGTTATCAAGGTTAGTACAGATATAAGACTAACTGGTAACCTGGCAGTAGTTCTCCACTGATATATAACATAAAACACTTGTTCTCAGTAAACAACACTCATATAACATGGTTTACTAACTCATATTCAAACAGTTATGGAGGTTAGTATGGACATGAGACTAACTTCAACCTGGCAGGGTTCTCCACGTGTTGTTTAGTTATATGGTGAGAACCTACTGCCAGGTTACTGAAGTTAGTCTAACTCTGCAACCTCCATAACCTGTTTATACATGAGAATAATGTGTGTGTGTTGTTTTACTTAGAAAATGTTGTGTCGTTATCAGTGTAGAACCTACTGCCAGGTTACTGAGATAGTCTCTGTACTAACCCATCACCTGTTTTTAAATGAGATAATAAACTGTTATATGAGTGTTCTACTGAGAACAAGTGTTTTGGTTATATATCAGTGGAGGCTATACTGCCATTACTGATTAATCTGCTCTGCCTCGATAACCTGTTACATGAGAGATAGTCAACCATGTTATGAGTGTTGTTCTGAGAACAAGTGTACTATATCAGTGAAGAACCTACTGCTAGGTTACTGAAGTTAGTCTAATTCTGCTTCAATAACCTGTTAATACATGGAGATAGTAAACCATATTATGTTGTTTACTTAGAACAAGTGTTGTGTGGTATATATCAGTGTAGAACTGCCACCGGGTTACTGTTGATCTGTGTCTGTACTAACCCATAACCTGTTTTTAAATGAGGATAGTAAACCATGTTATATGTGTTCTTTACTGGAACAAGTGTTTTATGGTTATATCAGTGTACTGCTCTGCCGGGTTGCTGGTTAGTCTTATGTGCGCCTCCATAACCTGTTTATACATGAAGATATCAACCATGTTTTATGAGTGTTGTTTTACTGAACAAGTGTTGTGTGATTATATCAGTGTAGCTACTGCGGGTTACTGATTATCTAATCTGCTACCTCCGCCAACCTGTATATACGGAGATAGTAAACCGTTATATGTGTTGTTTTACTGAGAACAAGTGTTGTTTAGTTATATCAGTGAAGAATCTGCCAGTTATTAAGTTAGTCTAATGTCTACTAACCTCCATAACCTGTTTATACATGAGAGATAGTCAACCATGTTATGAGTGTTGTTTAGAACAAGTGTTGTGTCGTTATATATCGGTGTAGAACAGGTTACTGAAGTTATCTTGTGCTAACCCCATGACCTGTTTTTAAATGAGAGATAGTTAACCATATATGAGTGTTCTTTTTGAGAACAAGTGTTTTATGGTTATATATCGTGTGAACTACCAGTTTGCTGAGTTGGTCTAATATACTAACCTCCATAACCTGATGAGAGATGGTAAACCATGTTATGGGTGTTGTTTTACTGAGAAACATGTTGTTGTTCAGTGAAGAACTGTTGCTGAGTTGAGTCTATGCTAACCTCCGCCAACGTGAGAGCCATGTTATATGAGTGTTCTGAGAACAAGTGTTTTATGGTTATTATTAGTGTAGAACCTGCTGTCAGGTTACTGAAGTTAGTTTAATGTCCATATTACCTTCATAACCTGTTTATACATGAGATAGTAAACCATATTATGTGTGTTTTACTGAGAACAAGTGTTGTATACTTCATATCAGTGTAGAACATGCCAGGTTACTGATGTTAATCTAATGTATATTATAACCTCCATAACCTGTAAATACGTTAGGATAGTCAACCATGTAAAATGAGTTTAGTTTACTGAGAACAAGTGTTGTATGGTTATATATCAGTGTAAAACTACTGCCAGGTTACTGAAGTTATCTTATGTGCTAACCTCCATAACCTGTTTATACATAAGAGATAGTAAACCATGTTATATGAGTGTTGTTTTACTGAGAACAAGTGTTTTGTTATATATCAGTGAAGAACGGAACCACTGAAGTTAGTCTAATCTATACTAACCTCCATAACCTGTTTATACATGAGAATAGTCAACCATGTTAATTTTGTTTTACTGAGAACAAGTGTTGTATATTATATCGATGGAACTACTGCGAAGTTGGTTATCTATGTCTAACCCAACATGAGAGGTGATAACCATGTTATATGAGTTTTTTTTGCTGGGAACAAGTGTTTTATGGTTATATATCGAGAACTGCCAGGTTACTGAAGTTAGTTGTGTATACTAACCTCCATAACCTGTTTATACATGAGATAGTCAACCATGTTATGAGTTTTGTTTTATTTAGAACAAGTTGTGTGGTTACATATCGGCGGAGAACCTACTGCCAGGTTACTGAAACTAATCTATGTTAACCTCCATAACCTGTTTTAAATGAGAGATTGTAAACAATGTTATGAGTGTTCTTTACTGAGAACAAGTGTTTTATGGTTATATATCAGTGGAGCCTACTGCCAGGTTACTGAAGTTAGTCTGTCTATACTAACCTATACCTGTTTATACATGAGAGATAGTCAATCATGTTATATGAGTTACTGAGAACAAATATTATTGTTATTATATCAGTTTTGAACTTACTGTCTATAGTAGTACCTCCATAACCTTTTTGAACATTTGGATAGCAGATCGTTACTATGTTGCTGACTGTCAATTTTATAACATGTATTCATTTATTAAGAATCTTGCATCTATTTCTGATGATTCTTTGCTTTTGATTTAAACAAATATACAAATGATACATGATTTGTTTGATTTATGAGCCTTTTGACAGACTATATTTTAAAACCGGTCAACATATCCTGAAAATCATTGAATATTTCAAGACATCTTAATAAATCCCTCAAAGAAGAAAGTTGCTAATTCAATTGCTTCTTATAGAAATAAAGGCTAAGCTAAGTACAGCATGATATGACGGCTATTTGAAGGGAATATTGCAAAAGTGTACACTATCATGATTGATATAATATTGATCTTCACACAGCAATTTTTAGACTCAGTGGTATATTTGGTACAGTTACGAGCCTGAAGTACTTAAAATATATACAGTTATTCAATTCAGCTATTAGAAATCGTAATGGGAGAAGAAGAACATTGGGTTAACAAAACAAATCACCTTTAAGTCAAAGTAACAATATTATGTGGTTAACCTAAATGGATAAACTTGGGTGGCCAGGTTTTGTACTCAGTTCTAGTTGCATCATTGATATGTACTTTGTGCTTCAAAATTTGTCATGACAGTGAAAAGGCAAATAGGACAATTGATTTCCTTACTTAGTTGACATGGACTGAACAACATGGAATATGCAAACACACAAATTAACATTTATTGACTAATGATTGCATACTAGTAATGATCATCTATTGGAAGACCAAACCACCAAAATTTAAAAAAGCAGTGTTTCAAATTACAAAAGGAGACTGAATTCTCACTCCAAGGCTTTAAAGGTATTCAGCAATGGACATGAGTTCAATAGAATATATTGATATTCACCAATACAATAGTTATGATAACATTTATGTCGGTCAGATAACTTAAATCTGTTATTCAGATAAGCTTCTGATAATTCTTCCTAGAAAATATTGTAAGACAATTCAGAAAATCAGTTTCCTCCTCATATTTTTGGTGTTAACATATTTGATTAATTAAATTCAAGTTAAATAATTTACATATTAATACAATTGAATAATTAATAAGACTAGGAAACTAGCTGTTAACTTATATTAATCCGTTTCCTAATACAAATAAGAACATTTCATGTAATACTCAAAAGTAGAATGTATAAAATAAATTAAATTATGTTACACTAAATGGAAAACAAACAAATTATATGATAATGTTAACGTTGTGAACACAAGAAGAAGAAAACAAATCAGATATATCAGATTTATAAAAGTAAAGTGCATGTTTCTATACCGACACAAGTATTTTAGATATGAATATGCACTGTAGACCTGCTAAACAAGATGTTTATATTTGATACACCTTAAGGTGTTTGCCCGTGGGTGTACCTAAATAACACCAAGACATTAGTGTTAATTCAGAATGATAGTTTTCAATAATTTAGGAAGGAGTATTTCAGCGATTTTTCATATGTTACTGAAAATGCAGGGTATCAATGTAACATCTTGAAACCAATTAACAAACAAAAAAAGAATGACATTATAGATAAAAGATAAATTAACTAAGTAAAATTGCAATACAAACAGTTAGTAACAACCAAAAATATGTTTACAGGAACAGTATAACCCCCACCACACACACACTAAAATATACCCATCAAATCACTGATAAATCAGACTGTAAAATTCAAATTTAATTTAGATTAATTATATATGTATTATCGACAATAAATACTACTAGTTGATGCTACAATCTCTTAAGCAAATACGGTGTGATCCGGAATTGAAACCTATCCGTATAAAAATTGTTTTACATTTTCGGAATATCCCAGATATAAATAGATTTATATATGCGCGCGCAATCGACCGGCTACCGAGGTTAGTATAAAGTCTCTTCCATCCAAGCTGACGGAAGAATATCGATCGAAAGGAAAAATTACGCATTCTACATGCATTAACATACTTTTGTTTAGATCAACTTCATTAATGTATATATTTCTATGTATATGCATTGTTTCAATTTATTTATTAAAGTTGCTCAACTCTGGGACTATTATACTTATATCATTATACAATGTATCAGCTTAACTTTGTTAAATTTATATATCTTTTAATGAGAAACACTGAATATGTGTAACTTACTAGTTTATTTATGTGCCCTATTTGGTATAGTCGACGCGCAAAGTGCCCTTTGGTAAACAAAATACCATGCTTTTATTCAGTTCTGAGATAAAACACTACTGGGGAATAGAAATATAGTTATTTGGTATTCTTCCAACCGGCAGTAAAACGCTTAATTGCCAAAGTGGGGCGTCCGTTTGGCTGTGCGGGATGTATCAAGTTTGCAGCCACGTCCGATCAGAATGGGGACGTTAAATCCGATGTCTCGTGTAAAGAGATTACCATGTTCTTTGCGCGTTAAGAACCCTTGCAACAACTCTTTGAGGATCCGTAGATGGCCTGTTGCAAGGCAAAATTTCTGTCTATCCAATATACCCTCATTTTCCAGTGGCAGTCCAAATTTCCCCACGCCTCTATTGCAGGACTTACCTATTTTATTTATTGTTAACTTGTTCTCGTCCTCAATATGCATGAAATATTTGCCACTGGACGTTAAGCAACCAACAATCAATCAATCAATCAGAACAAATTTGATTAATAGGCACACGAGGGTGTGGACAAGGGTTTACAGAAAAGAGAACAATGGACAAAGAAATATAAAGTATAGAGAATAAACAAATAGAGATTCTAATGCAATTCGTTTGTAACGATCATTTTCATTGAACGTTAACAAATATATTGAAGGATTAGATTCCATTCTACCAGTCCGTAACTAAGAAAGCCACCATTTTGAATTCCGATTTTGTTTTTTATGTAATTTCAAAAATAAACAAAAGTCACATTTTGTGCCTCAACATTTTCTTTTATCAAAATTGAATCCATTCAGAAGCGTACGAAAAGTATAAATACGTCTAGTGTTTATGTTTCAGTTGGAAAGCAAGCCCTTGAAACGTCCGTTGTCGTCAAGCTCTATCAGCAGCAATAGCAGGGAATTAATTAGGTGGCGCTACAGTCGTCGGTGACGTTAAAATTCCGCGAAATCAATCGGCTAAAAATCAACGTTTAAACTATTTTTCAACTTGTCATGCTGTTATCATAATTGATTTTTAAAGTTTGTAGGTTTTGAAAGCAATATAGTTTCAATACGACGTAGAAACATTGTCCAAAACAACTTTTATTTGCTATTTCTTTACCCTGTCCGTTCTAGAAATTATCAGCCATCTTTTTTTCAAAAACATCAAATTTAGATAACTTGACGTTTGCGTATCCAAATACGGAAAAGGACGGTAAAATCTTAAATGAAACCTGGTAACCTATTTCAAATTTCTACACAATTATGAAGCCATCATTTTTACTCGTATACGACAATTTTAGTGACCATCAGTCATGCCAATTTGTAGCTGGTTTTGGCTGCGTTTCTAGTTTTAACAGTGAATCAGTGGGAAAGCCAGTGACGTTGAAGAGTTACTTCCGGTGGTCACGCGGGAAGGGGACATAATCTAAAAATTTCGAGATGGCGCTGCAACCAGCGTGTAAAAAAAACGTAGCATGCGATTCAGACAATAAATTTAACAAAACGACTTATTATTCAACAGTATTTGCGGTTTAAATTCCATCAGAATAGATTTTGTCACACGACTGCCAAAATATATTAAAATAATTGCTTCGTTATTAAAATATGATAAATCAAAACAACCTCCGTTGATGCGGGTCACCCAGTCTGAAAATAACAACACAATTGAATCCTAAAGCTTTTCATTGGTTGAGATATAAATAAATGTGACCCAGAAACATATGGGTACATGACTATAAAGAATTCCCGTCACTTCGAGTCTTGTTTACATACTTCAACCGGAGGTCAAATTCAACATTTTTCTAACGTTTTGGTTGCAAAATGGAGCAAATGATGTCAAATTTACCAGTGTTTAACCATGAAATTGATTCAGACAATGAAGTGTGATGATGTTTCCTGGATTGTAATTATATTTTACATAAAAATGTTGATAGGTTGAAGGCTTTACTCCGTCATTTGTTGATTTTTTCATGTTGCTCAGACTCCTCGTATCAATAATTTTCTGCAGTTATTTAATTATGCTGCAGTGTATAACAGATTTATGTAGTACATTGAAACTGGTTTATTCTATGAATGAATTTGTGCATATAAAATCTTGTCAGAAGAGTCCCCTCAAGTTGGGCAAAAATATTGTCTGAATGAAAAGCTTGCAAATGCAAAGTGTAAACACTCAGCTAATCTCTTTTAAGCCATTTTGTAAGTCTAATGATTACAGTCATTCTTTGTTTCTGTAAATATTTCATGTGTCAACTGGTCAATTTTAAAATATTAAAAGTATCAATCAACAAATATTGCCTGCCTACCACTGTGACATGAAAATCTGATGAGTCAATAATGTTTACTTGATTTTTAGTCTTTGTGATGTATAAATAAAACTACTAGGCAAGTGGAAGTTAACACTCAAACATGGATATGCCTGTCCTTATGAAGGAACCTGTTGTACTAACCACTCATGTTTAAGTTTGTCTGGGCCTGGGCATGTTTTACTCGTGAAAAGAATTGCTTTAATCAAGAATTTGGGAACAAATATTTGTCATTGAGTTTTCAAAGTGTATGCATGTTCTTAAAGAATTGTTTTGAAAATGTTGAAGAAACTGTTCAGTATCTTATCAGTTTTGTTTTCATCAAATTTGTTTTCTTCTTATATATATAGTAGTTGTATTTATTTAATTATTAGTTCAGGATTTAGAATTTTATCACATGCTGTTTTATAAGGTTCTCAATACTTGACATATTGGTTTGCAAATTGTTGAAGGCTAAAACAGTAACCTATAATTATCATCCTCTATCAATTGTCAATATGGGTTTCTTTTAAAACAACTTCCAAGAAAAACTAAAGTTGAAAAAAATTTCAACCAAGATATGTTGCTGCTGAAGAAACTAACATTAACAATGGTATTTTTCAAATATAGCATTTTTTACACTATTCCTTCATTGAAAATAAAAAAATATTTTAAATTGAATGCATCCAATTGCAAGGGCTTTCCTGGATTTACTTTCAACAGGAATGCTCAATGCCTAGTACATACACTAAATGCTATGTGACCATATAAGAGCATTAAAAAAGCTATATCACTATAAGGTCTACTTTGAAGATGGCATATGAATACTCTTATTTTGGTGATCATGTTTTGTTGCATTGATATTAATGTTCGACCCACAACTTTTATTTCACACAAATCTTTTCGAGGTCTCTCATGATGGAAATTTTAGGTACTGTAAATTCAGAAAGGATAGCAAAGTTTTATTACTGCAATAATGTGAGCTGGTGAGTATCTAAATAATAAATTGCATTCTGATACCTTCTGATTAAAATGCAAATCCTGTGTCCAAGCTTAAATTACAAGAAAACAAAGCTTGGACACAGGATCTATAGTTTAATCAGATTCATACCATTCCTATATCTGTGTGATTTTTCAAAAGCAATACTTTTCACATTTTATTCCATTCTTCAAATTTGCAATAACACACAATAATTTGCAAAATCATGTGATTACATATAGAAAAGGGCACCTAGGCATCTCATTCTTAATACTACAAGGAGCAGGATCTGCTTACTCTTCCAGAGCACCCAAGATCATCTGTATTTTGTGGGTTCAAGTTGCTCAGTTTTCATTTTTCTAAATTGTATATTAGTTTAAACTTTTCATCAAATAGTCTGAAAACAGAGATATGTATCTGCTGAAAATGATTTATTTAGGTGCAGAGGTAAAAAAATTTGCTGTTACAAAATTTTGAAATTATTTAAAATTAAGGAATGTATCTCCCTCATGCAAAGCTCTGATTCCTTGCCCGCTTTGGCTATAATTTTTGTCCTTTTGGTTTATAGCTCTTCATCCTTTTAATAAGCTTTGGATTTTCAAATATTTTGGCCTCGAGCATCACTGAAGAGACATTGATTGTCGAAATGCGCATCTGGTGCAGAAAAATTGTTACCGTTTATGTTATTATCACCACACTTCAAAATCTCCCTGGAAGCAAAACAGTGAAAAGTCATGTCATGATAGGCCATTAGAGAGACTTCAAGGATACCTCTGGGAGTGAACGATTCTAAACCTCCGTTTAAGTCCTTCACACCTAATAAATCATTGAAGTAGACCTTTATATCTTAGACATTTTTATGTCTCAAATACTACAGTACATACATGTATATAATATACTTGCTTTGCATCTATGAATCTCAGGTTTTCCAATGACATAATGTTTTATTGTATTGCAGCAGCAGCATTGTCTTATGTACATCTTCCCATGTTATCAATATAAAATGATTAAGGTGTTTCACTTTGTATATTTAAAATATAAAATGTTAAGAAAAAAAAGTTTATTAAAAGATAAATAAATATAAATGCATATAAATAATAAATGAAACATATATAAAATAATATTTTAAATAATTATAAGTAAATAAGCTTCAATCAAATAAACAAAATTTAATACGACTTAATACTTTGAGTAAAAAAAAACAAGTTTAAAGTTTAAAAAAGCATTATTGTTAAAAAGTCCAAGTAAAAGTAAAACAAGTCAAATAGTCCTCTGTTCCATAAATCCTCAAAATGGAAATGTCTCCTGCTCTTCTTTATTCCTTATTCCTATTGTCACCTGTAAATATATAATTTATGCATATGATATTATTAAATGAAAATAATTTCCAACTTCTCTAGAGTTGTCATATGAAATTATGATATATTTTAATTGTCTTCTGATTCTTATGTGGTCCAAGAATGAGAAGGTTCACGTTTTAATTTAAATTGAATGTTTCTAATTTCACTAATGTAAAACTAATCAGATTTGAAATAATTGCCAATGAGACAACTATAGTATATCCGCAAAACTCAAATGGAGTGGATATAAGCAATTTTATGCTAAAGCCTTCAAACATGAGAAAATCCCATAATGTATATACTTAGATTGTTATTACAAATGTAGATGTTTGTTTTCATTTTTTGAAATTGAAATTATTCTTCTTTAATCTTAAATTCAAAAGTATGTATATAAGCTTCAATAAAATTTTTAAAAAATTTTAGACTTTAGGTGTAAATAAATAATTTATTTTAATGACTTTATATGATATGTCTGATAAGAAAAGGTCATAATCATATACAGCAACATTTGTTCAAAGAAATTTTTCTATTCATTTATTCATTTACTTCAGTATCTTAAATTCATCACTATAATAACGTATCAATATTTTTATAGATATTAATATATATTTAAATAAAGTTTAACTTCATATGCAACATTAAATTATCATATCTGTTATTTAAAGGTAACTTTTCATTCAATCATTCATATCTTTAATTCGTCATAAATGATATTAAATATTTACTTTAAACGTCATAATTACAAACAAAATACCAGTATGCGAGCAAAATATAAAGTAAATGCACAAGTATGTCTGCATTCAGGTTGTGAGTTCAAACTCTCCTTGTGCGGGTTATCTGAACTCAATCAAAATTGATTAGGATTGCTGTAACCAAAGGTCTGTGGTTATCTATGAGCATTCAGGCATTCACCAATAAAACCTGGCCACAACACCTAGCCAATACTGAACGTGGCGTTAAAATCAACAATCAATCACATATAATTTGTGTGTTTTTAGCATGGAAGGAGGCGCAGAACTGATACTTTGCTACTGATTAATATTTCATATACCTGAAATCTGATAAAATATTTGTCATGACCATATGCACTATTTAACAAAATACTAGTATACTGTTGTTCACATAAACAAGGGTCTGGACAGGGTGTCCTCCATTTCTATATTATTTAATCTTTAAGGTCATTTGTCTCTTCTTTATGCCCATCATTCTCTTTTCTCAATAAATTAGCACATCATTATTCTCTATTCCTTATTTTTTGTCAATTTTTATCTATTCTTTATACTTTTAGCCATAGTTCTCAATTCTTTATACTTTTAGCCATAGTTCTCTATTCTGTAAACCCGGTACTAACCGTAAAAATGCTGTCTACAGGTTTAGGATAAAATTAAACTATAGTTGTTATTGTTTTGCTATATTATGTTTGTTTTGTTTTTGTCGCACACTTATTGTGTTTAAATAAAAAATATAAATATAAAACCATGCATACTAACCTTTTACTATTCGAGAAAACCAAACAAATGATCACAAATGCTGTACACAACCGTAATAATTAAATCAAAATATATATGCTAACATTGACAGGCCAAAATCAAGTTGTATTTAAAATTGAAGTCTCACGCTGGAAAAGGGCGTTTATTTACATGTGTCTGTGGAATTTTACTGGATTTCAGCATAGAAAAGGGGCAAATATATAGCCATAAACCGATCTGATCAATAAATTATGTTATGGATATTGTTAATATCTTTCTACTAACCATTTAAAGTAATATACTTGGATTTTGTGAGCTCAGAAACCTGGATCTGTTGAAAAATGGCGTCGATTTATGTGCTTCCTTTTCGCAGCCTCAGTTGCAATTTGACACGGGTGATGGGTAGTTATGCAAATATTTAGGGACTCTATCATCATAGATACTATTTTTGGTCATTTTATATTTAAATAGCCAATAGGATGCAAATGTGTCAGTTATTTTCAGAAGGGAAAACAACCGCCATATTTTTATCTTCCAAAACAACAACGTCACTTGCCATTTTCAGATGTTTGTTTCTTGTAAAATAAAATCTCCTAAGAAAAAAATAGCATGGTCTCCTGTAAAACTTACCTATAGCTAACTGATGATGAAATGATGCAAGTTTAATTGTCTTTAATAATAAATTTCTTGAAAAATCACACGTACACGATGTAAACAAATTACCGAGATGGTGCGATAATGTCGCCGTCTATAAAAATCGTGATTGTCGCCCTTGAATTCTTGTCCGTTACGTCATATGGAAGGAGGCGCAGAACTGACGTGTGGCTTTCCACTGAATGTTCATCTTCTTTTCGTTGTACCTGTTTCCAAAGTACTCTAAAATACTGATTTTATTAGAGATATGAATGAAATTGTGATTAAAGGCTGTTATTTTCACAATTCCATACGATACCTCCATTTCAAAGTAACTAAACCCTTCTTGATCCCCTACACATTGACGGTGACATTGTTTTCTTTTTTCAACATACGCCATATAACGTTAACAAAATATGTGTCAGGGTCATGTGCATTGTGAAAATTACACATTGGAAAAGTGAAACTTGAGTTTGAAACTGTACGTCTTTGAATATTTCATTCATACTGGAAACAAATCTGACAAATTAATGATAGAGGTCGTCTGGATGGGGGTATGTTCTGTAAACATTTAATTTTCACCTTTTTCTCTAATTTTCAAAAATTAACCCCTTTTCTCTAATCTTCAAAAATTAACCCCTTTTTCTCTTATCTTCATTTTTTGCCCGTTATTCTGTAATCTTCATTTTTAAGGGCATTATTCTTTAATCATTTAACCCCATCCAAACCCTCATGATAGCCTTTGGATGGACAAAAACAATAAAATAGCAAGAGAAATGACATGCAATGAAAATTTCTGGAGGAAAAACATATGTGAAAAAGGAAATGAAGGTCAGTTAATTATATTTATAATTTCAATATAAGTTAAAAACATTGGTTATTTGGTTATCTCTTTATTAAATAAGCTACAGTAAAGTGCAAAACCTGGCTTAAAGTCAAACAAGAAATTGAACTCATTAAGATTTTTCTTACAAAATTGAACTTATTCAAATGGGACACTTTAATTCCTGTCAAATTTAACAATCCATTGTTCATTAAGTAAAAGGCACAAGATTTGTCCCACCAACTTTCATTTGTGATATAAATATCCAATTTTAAGGTAAAATATACAATAGGCCTACTTTTGTATAAATATATATACCAGCTGATACAGCAATCTGATAGAAGCCTCATTTTGTTTTTCAAAAGTTTACTTTCATAATCTAGAAAATACCCTGAGAAATTTAGCAAGGGCTACTAGCTGTGCTAGCTAATCTACATGTAATAACTGAATTTTACAATAATAATGATTTTAAAATTCAAATTTATGTCACTATGAATAATTTTAACTATTATTTTACAGACTTTCTGTCAATATTTTTGTAAACTTATCCTTTTCCGTAGAATATTTTCTAGGCAGTACAGTACTGTTCAACAAAGAAACATAAGGTTGAGCTAAAAACTTTTTCTTTGAAAAACAATATTGTCTCTTGGTACCACTGTTTTATAGAATATCAGTATTATCAAGGATTTGTATAGTTAGACTATACAAATCCTTGGTAATATTATTTTTATTGAAAGATTATTTAAATTGTGTAAAGTATGTTTTATTGCATTAAACATTGTTAGAAGTATTAAAAATATTTCTACTTAGAGTGGTCCCATATCCCATTATAAAATTACAAGGTAAATTTCATCAGTCAGAGCTAATTTATATCAATTCAGCTATGTTTCTGAATTTTACCATTTTTTTCTTTATTTTTTCCTAACCCTTCTCTGAAAGTAGGAAATATCTCTTCTCAATATTATAATAACATACTGGTAAATCGAATTTCATTTATTTTCGTCTTAATTTTGTAAAGTTAACTCCTTTTATTCATTTTGCTGGATTTTTATTTTGGCAAGTGATATCAAGGGAGATAACCACTTGTACAAATCGGCAAAAAAACCACCGCTTCGTGTTGAAAATAACTTGACGTTTGCGTATCCAAAACTCTACTGCCTAGATATTCATATCGAGGGTTTGTCTTAATGAGATGCTTCATCAAATTTAAATTCAGCCCATCATTTTAGTTTCCTCGAAAATATTTAGATTTTTCGATCAGGAGACTTGACAGTTGTCATACAAACTTCATGTTTGAAGATAAAATGAAGAATGAAGGACTTTGAGATGATGTGTAAGATTTTACGAGATAAAACTATGTATATTCAAGATTATTTTGATCAACAAGATTTTATCATGAAAGTGGTACTTCAGTGAGTAAAAATGAGGTTTGTCTCATCCGTAGTTTTGCTGAATTTTCACGGTCACGTGACGTCTATTGTTGCCGATAGATTTGGGGTCAAACCGTGACCTGCTTTCCAACTGGTTTGACACCGGGAGTATACATATGACGTCACATTGTTTAGATACCAAAGACCATGCAACAGTTTCGCGGACTTTTTCATTTATGGCATTTTAAGCCAAACTATTTATCAAATGGAATTCATTTTAATATGTGGCATTAGAATGGAGATAACTGTATTGATTTTAAGTTGCCTTCGTAAAACTTAATTTTACTGTTGCAAATATCCGTTTACCTAGCGACTACGCGTCGCTAGGTAAACTCAATTTGCGACAGTAAAATCTACGTTTACGAAGGCCAACTTAAATACAATACAGTTATCTCCTAAATAGACAATAATTAGAAGCTAAAATATAAAGAATAGAGGATGATGGATAAAAAGTATAAAGACTAGAGAAAAACGGCCTAAAAATTAAAGAATACAGAAATGTAACAATGATTTTTAGTGGCGCGGGAGGGGGTGATAATTTATTCTGTTTGAAAATGTAAACTAAACACTTTAAACCATGAACGTGATTTGATGAAAATATTGAAATGTTCGGTAACGTTACGCGAAGTCGTTCACGTAAATTTTGATCAAATTTCAGAACTTTGCACTTTTTACACAGATTACATTCGGATTTTAGCTATTTACTATTTTAAAATGGACAATGAAATATAGAAAGCATGAGATGTATGTATAGTATAATACACTCGTTCTATCAAATAAATGTATCTGTTTCTAGGTGCCATTTATAAGCAAATGCACCGGTTATCTTGTCTTATATACCATATATAGATCCTTATATACGTACATTTTAGGATTATGGTAAGATTTATTTTGCGACTTGATATCATGCTGGGCATTTTGGAACAAGTTATGCGGATGTGGATGGGGTTTACAGAATAGAGAATAACGAGTTGCTAAATTATAATGAATAGAGAATAAAGGCCGTACGGTTGCCTATGATTGTTTACGTCCAATTCATTTGAAATCGCGTGGATAGTTGTCCCTTTGTCACTCCTTATTAAAAAGAAAGAATAAAGATTGGAGAAAAATGGCATAGAAAATTAAAGAATACAGAATTGAAGGACTCTCCACCACCCTAATGTAGCCATTGCGTAAACTAACGTATTGAAACCGCATTTTTTTCACGAGGTACGTGTGTGGCACTGTTTCGAGAAATTATAACTAAAGTAGTTGTTAGTTTCTGTGTCTCTTGTAGAGAGTTGTTTCATTGGTATGGTGGCCAGTTGAGGCCATTTCGCGTTTTTTGTGATTTCGCTTTTCATATTCTAAAGAGCGAAAACGCGAAGTCAAACATGCAAAACGCTAAAACGCAAAGTCGAAAACACGAAAACGCGAAAACGCAAAACGTAAAAATCGCTAGGTGAAACCACTTGCGTTTTCGACTTTGTGTTTTGCGCGTTTCGTGTTTTCAAATTTCTGTTTTCGAGTTTTCGACTTCGCGTTTTCGCATTTTCGACTTTGCATTTTGCATTTTCGACTTCGCGTTTACGAAAACAAATAAAACTGACACGAACCATAGACAACCATTGAAATACAGACTCCTGACAGGCACATAGAGTATATGATGGGTTAAACATGTTGGTGAGAGCTCAACCCTCCCCTAACCTTGGACAGTGTTGTAACAGCACACCATAAGAACAATTTAGAAAAATCAGTTGAAAAGAATTAACTCAACAGATCGATACAATGCAGAAAAGCATCAATCAAAAACACAGACCAGACGCGGGAGGGTATTTATCAATCCCTCATCCCTAACAACAAAAAGACACTCAGATCTGATAGTACTCACAGTTACTAACATCAAGTTTAAAGCCAATAAATACTAATAAAAAGCTCATGTATCTAAGACTTAAATATCAATTAGGTCACATCCAAATTCCAATGGATTTAGTGTAAAGACGTCATTAACATGACCTTATGCAATGCCAGAATATAGGTATCGACAGATTGTAGTACCGTGAAAGTACATATGTCGCAGTACGAAAGCCCACGGAAGCCGGTTCTGTCAAGGTGGAGTTTTAATTTTAATTCGTTATAACGAATTAGCAAACTTGTTATAACGACTAAGCTTATCTAACTCGTTATAATAGCTTAACAACTCGTTGTAACGACTTAGCTAACTCGTTTTAACAACACCGCTAACTCGTTAAAACGACTTAGCTAACTCGCTATAAAGACTTGTGTTAATATGTCTTTTGATTGCGTTAAGCCATTTTAATTGATATTTTATAGTGTGTCTTTCTATGTTGTGATGTTACACTATTGTTTCAGATAAGGGTGAAGGTTTGGTACCATTTAAACGTTTAAACCCGCTGCAATTGTTTGCACCTGTCCTAAGTCAGGAATCTCATGTTCAGTAGTTGTCTTTTGTTGATGTGGTTCATAAGTGTTTCTCGTTTCTCGTTTTTATGTAGATTAGATCGTTGGTTTTCCCGTTTGAATGGTTTTACAATAGTAATTTTGGGGCCCTTTATAACTTACTTTTCGATGTGACCCAAGGCTCCGTGTTGAAGACCGTACTTTGACTTATAATGGTTTACTTTTATAAATTGTGACTTCGATGGAGAGTTGTCTCATACCACATCTTCTTATAGATATATTAGCTACTTTCCTGGACTTAACTATAACCCCTAATGTATTGGTCTTGATTTATTTCGATTGTCTTCTTATTTATAGATTTTAAATGTCGACTATAATTGCACATTAATTAGAAATAGAGATTGAAATGATGAAGACATAGTCTTTCAATCAGTTTAATTGAAGTCTGGAGCTGGCATGTTACTAACTGCTAGTAGTCCTTTATTATTTTATGTATTATTGCATTTTGATTAGTTTCTTTTGTTACCTATTATGACATCGGACTCGAATTTTTCTAAATGAGTTTAACTGTATGTATTGCTGTGTGTTTGTTTTTCTACATTGGCTAGAGGTATAGTCAGAGTCTCCGGCCTTTGTTAGTCTTGTATGATTCTGAATTTTAGTTTATTTGTATGTTTTGAATTTAATATGGCCTTCATTATCACTAAACTAGTACACATTTTTGTTTAAGGGCCCTCTGAAACACGCCTTTGAGTGCGGGATTTACTCGCTTTGTTGATCGAAGACCCATTGGTGGACTTCGGTTGTTTTTGCACTTTGGTTGGGTTGTTGTCTCTTTGACACATTCCCCATTTCCGTTTTCAATTTTATTGAAAGATGTAAAACTTCAAAAAAAGAAATTGAAGATGGTATATATTTTTTACTTAAATGTCTTTAATGCATCGAAGATTGCAAGGCTTTTCTAATTAATGCAGAACTAAATAAGGGTGTAAAATTAAAAGACATTCACTGACAAATCTAAATTTTAAATTTGTCTTGATGTATTATTCAAATGGAATAGGTAAATCACAGAAGTCCTTTTTGGTTTTCATTACACGGAAATATTTGTGGGTCTATACAAATGTGTTTTGTTGAACAATCTACTGAGCTTCAGAGTTAATACCTCTTTTAACACAATTGTCGTGATTACGAAATGTGCTTAGTTTTTAAGTTCAATTTCGATTAGCGGAAGTGGAATTTATATTATAAACGCGATTTTTAAGCAGGTGAATATTCGAAGTGTCATGCACAGAGAGTTTTTAGTTATTTTACTGTTTTTTTTTATCATTATTACCATAGTTTAAAAGAAGATAAATAAAAGAGGCCGAAAGACAAAGCCTTTGAATTTGGATCATAATAACGGGATGAGTACTAGGTAGTGCAGTCAAAGAATTCTAAAATAAATTGAACACAGTTATTTCGTAGTGCAATTCTTTTTTTGGACAATAAATTCAAATAGAAAAAAAAAATCGCTCCTGCTCTATCTATATGTTCGTTGTATTTTAGCACCCCAGTTTTTTCTATTCTGTATATGTTAGTACCCTATTATTTATTCTCTATTCTTTTAATTTTAGCATCCCATTATTCTCTATTTTACTCTTTTTTTCTGTTTATTTTAGTCCATTCTGTAGTCTTTTTCCATTATTCTCTATTTTTACTCTTTTTTCTGTTTATTTTAGTCCATTCTGTAGTCTTTTCCATTATTCTCTCTCAACACCCTACCCAAACCTTCATTCATGTATATGACAGGCATCACGATTTGTCTAGTTATATAAAAATTTCAGAACGAAATTTACATTTTAGTCTTTTGTTTTAGTTTACATATTATTCTCTATTTTTATCCTATTATTTTTATTCCTTTTTTGTGTTTATTCTGTGGTCTTTGTCTATTATTCTCTATTGTATAAACTCCACCCAAAACTTCATTATGCATATGACACGGCAGGCATCATTATTTGTATAGTTATATAAAATATATTTAGAACAACATTTATATCTTGGTCTTTTTAGCTTATAGTTTACATAATATTTAAACTACCAAGCCAATGAAAATACTTACATTTTCTAAATATTTTAAAATTCATATAAATCCTGACAAAAACAATTTCAATAAGTTTAAAATGAGAAGAAAACAGATGTATATTAAATCTTTTGTGAAAAATACATTTGTGTATATATTTGTAATTTCAAAATGGTTGTGGGAGCACACATCTCGTTTAATTATTCTCTGAAAACTAACGATACTGTGCAAAGGAGGCAAATCAAATTTTACCAAAAGGTGCCGTATCGCCAGCTGATGGTGCAAAATCAGCAGGTGCCGTATCAGCAGGTGAGTGATTTAGACCTTACTGAATCCAACTGTGTCCTCTCAAATAGTTCTTGATAATTATAACTCTTCATATTCCATCGTCAGTTTATCAAAGCCACCTCATCGACCTTAAACTAGGCTGGCTCACTTAGACTTAAACTTTTTGTAAATATGAAACTACATAGAAAAAAAAAAAAAAAAAATTCCAATGACTAGTTATAGATGGCAATTTACATTTACATCATTTCATGGCATAATCAAGTAACTTTTTAAGGCAGGGAGAATTGGGTTTAGGGATTCAACTTTGGAAAGTGTTTTTTTCTAAATCAGTTTACTTCCTTTTGAAAATAAATCCGAAATTGTCAGTAAATTCAGAGTAGGTAATCATGCTTTGTTTAGAGAAAATGGATATGGCAAATAATTGGCACGGTGAAAGGAAATGTAACTCCGCCGATATATTATAGTTGTTGAATTTTAATTTAAATTTTTTTCTGTTCGCAATTGAAAAACCGACACACATTTATATATATTGTAAATATTTCAATAGCAGACCAAGTATCATGTGGTATCCTACCACATCTCCTTATTTTGTATGCTACATTTGTTTACATTTACTTGTATTGTACTTCTATTAATATTTTATCTTTCTCGATAAACTTGTACTTGGTTTTTGAAAAACAAAATATTTTCTATGTGTACTATTAGTATCCTACATCTGAATCCGCAAATGAAGTATGGTTTAAATACATAGTCTTGATAAAGTTGTGACTTGTACATTTCAACCAGGGCATATCATAGATTTAAAATATTTTACTATTATAGATTAAAACTACGTTTGGCTTTGTAACTTTTACAGACTTTAAAAGAAAATGTGGCTGTTTCTTGTAATAATTCAATTTCCTTCATGTACATGTATGTACATTTTTTTGTATTTGCACAAAACAACACGGGCACAAACATGCTATGCAAAGTTCTATTCTTCCGGTAGGTTCATTTTAGTATGAAATCAAAAGACAAATTTGCATCTAATTAAAATCAAAACAGTACATCTATATTGTTCCTTATAAAAACGACATTACTCACAAGTATTTTTTTCCATAAATTTTAGTTCTACACATCAGTCTAAAAGAAAAATCATCGCCTATGATACATTTCAGTCTTTTGTTTTACAAACAAAATGTTTCGATCCCACTACTTGAAAATCGGGCAACGACACAGCATTAAAAACATTTACTTTCGTAGTAACGTAGTACATTCCATTGTCGGTCACCTGTGTCAATTCACGTGCACACTATGACTATTGTCCAAAAATAACTGACCACAATGCAGTGTCACTCAAATTAAATACTGAAAGAGGAAATAAAGGACGGGGTATTGGAAATTAAATGCTAGTATAATGAACGACGAAGAATATGTTTATGTTATTAAAAGCTAATATCTAAATATAAAAAGAATTAACCAACTGTGATGATTTGGGGATTCTTTGGGATAATTTGAAAATAGAAGTAAGGGACGCAAGTTAAGACTGTAAAAGAAGAGCTAAATTAAAGAAAGATGCAATTAATGTTCTGGAAAACAAAGTTGAATAACATAAATAATGAAATAAATGATAGTACTGATATAAATAAAACACTACAAAAGGAAATAGAGAATGTTGAAAATAAGTTAGATAGTTTGTATAAAGACAAGATTAAAGGGCAAAAAGTAAGGTCAAGGGTAAAATGGTTTGAAGAAGGTGAAAAAAATAGTGCATACTTTTTGGGGCTAGAAAAGAGTCGTCAAACAAAAAAAGTTGTTACTGAATTATATGATGAAAATGGTTTGGCTACCAAAAATCAAAATAAAATTTTAGACTTGGAAGTAAAATACTATAAAAAAACTCTATGAATCAACTAATCCATGTGATAATGAGGTTAAGAAGTATATAACAGAAACAGAAATATCAAAACAGCTAGATGAATCAGAAAGTAATCAATGTGAAAGGAAGTGACTGAGAAAGAATGTACAGAAGCAATTCTTAAAATGAAGTTAAATAAATCCCTGGCCTGGATGGTCTGACAGTGGAATTCTATAGGCAATTTTGGAATAATTTAAAAATATTATGGTTAAAGTATTCAATAATAATTATGAGAAAAGGAACTTACCAATTCACAAAAAAAAAGATGCAATTTCCTTAATATATAAAAAGATGACCCCTTTCATTAAATAATTACCATCCAATTACATTACTTAATATAGATACAAAACTACTGGCTTATGTGTTTAAACAAAGACTTAAAACAGTGTTACCATCTATTATAAGTCTAGACCAAACTGGATATGTAAAAATAGATATATTGGCTTTAACATAAGACAAATTCAAGACATAATTGATTTTCAGAGAAATTTAATATAGAAGGAGCAGTACTATTTCTAGATATTAGTAAGGCTTTTGATTCTTTAGAATGGATTTTATGACAGAAACTCTCAAAAGTTTGGATTTAAAAGTGGATTTATCAGATGGGTTGAAACTATGTATAACGATATTAAAGGGTGTTTTTTGAATAATGGGTGGGTCTCAAGTCCATTTAAAATATATAGGGAATACGACAAGGCTGTCCGATTTCTGCTTTACTGTTTGTAATAACAGTTGAATTAATGGCAATAAGATTGAGCAAAAATAAAGAACTTAAGGGAATAACAATAAAATTAGACGGACAATCTTGTAATTTAAAAATTTGTCAATTAGCAGATGACACAACATTATTTCTTCAGTCTCGTAAAGATATAAGACTGGCTCTCAGTATAATAGAGACATCTGGATATCTATCAGGGCTGAAACTTAATAGGAATAAAACAGAAGCGATATGGTTAGGAGATTAAAAAGCAGTAAAGATAAATATGAAAATATCAATTGGACAAATAAACCAGTCAAAAGTCTTGGTATTTATTTTGGGTATGATAATAAGGAATGTCAAACATTGAACATAGAAAAATCTTGGATAGAATTAGAAAACTTGTAGACAGATGGTCAAAAGAAATTTAACACTGCTTGGAAAAATTTTAATTGTAAAAGCTCTTCTGCTACCAAATTTTACTTATTTTGCTACTAACGGTATTATTACTAAAGATAAGTTGTAAATCATAAACAATATAATTTATAGATTCGTCTGGAATGGAAGAAAAGATAAAATAAAGAGGTCAATATTAACAAAAAAAATTGCTGAAGAGGGCTTAAAATGATTGATCTGAGTCTTATATTTATATTATGTCAATACATATAAAATGGATTAAAAAATAATACAATCAGAAAATGCTAACTGGTCTGTGTTGCCTAAATTATACCTGAATAAGTTTGGCAAAAATTTGCTAATTTTCAAGATAAATATAAGAAACATAAAATTACTTGATAAAAAAATATGGAACAATACACCACTATTCTATCAAGAACTGATAAAATCATGGATAAATTTGAATGATGCTAAAAATAATCAAATATGTAACTTTTTAGAGATCAAAAAGCAAATAATATGGGGCAATAGTTTGATAAAATTTAAAGGACAATGTTTGTTTTTTGACAAATGGATTGAAAGTGACATTTTATTTATAAACGACATAATTGATAACAGAGGGCAAATATCAGAAGAAGTAATCAATTCAAAACTAAAAAACAAAAGTAATTGGATTGCTGAATTTTCAAAACTTAAAAAAGCCATACCAAATCACTGGTTGGAGAAGCTTAAAACTGAGAGATCATTCCATTCGTTTGTGTTTGAGCTTTTGATTTTGCCATTTGATTAGGGACGTTCCTTTTGAATTTTCCTCGGAGTTCAGTATTTTTGTGATTTTACTTTTTCAAAACTATAGTTAATATTAACAGAGAAAAAAATTAAACTAAGAGACAATGATGATATACTGGGCATTAATAATAAAGATATTTATAAGATAGTGCAAAGTCGAATAAAAACAGAAACACCTATTGGATTTTTAAAATGGGAAAGGGTATTACATACAGGAAATATAAATAGTGAACTCAAAGACACTATAAAATTCACTTTTGAATATCTAAAGATAATTAAATTAAGATGTTCAGGTGGAAATTAATGCACTTTATCTTGCTAAATAAAGACCTGTTATTTCAATGGAAAATTTCTGAAAACGGCCTTTGTTCATATTATAATGAACAAGATAACTACAATCATTTTTTTTATCACATGCTCATATATACACAACCTTCTGGAAATCAATGAGATATATATTCAATAAAACTAGGTATTGACAAACATGTAATAAGCCTACACTCTCTAGTAATAGGATACAAGATTCATGATGATGCTTATTTATGGACTTAATCACTTGCTGAGTTTAATGTTTTCTGAGTCTATAAATCACATTATAAATCCAATAATAAGGCAAAAATAAAATGGACATATTGAAAATTTTTAAAATATGAAATTAATAGTACAGTTGAGTTATATTGTACGGCCAATATAGAAATAAACAGAATGTTAAAAAGGTGTTACAGATCTTGAAATAAATAAAATTAACTTTTGGAAAAACAGTTTCTTGAAAAGCAGAATGCATGTATTAATATGTTAATACTGTGTATTTGTTTTCAATGTATCAGTAAGCATATTTGCTACTATAATGTATGTATATGTGTTTATGTATGCAAATGCATGTATACATATGTGAATGCATGTATCTGTAAATGTCTTTATATGTGTGTACATGTATGTATGTAACTATATGTATGAATAAAATTGAGAATGGAAATGGGAATGTGTCAAAGAGACAACAACCCGACCACAGAACAGACAACAACAGAAGGTCACCAATAGGTCTTCAATGCAGCGAGAAATTCCTGCACCCGGAAGCGTCCTTAAGCTGGCCCTAAACAAATATATATACTAGTTCAGTGATAATGGACGTCATACTAAACTCCACATTATACACAAGAAACTAAAAGTAAAAATAATACAAGACTAACAAAGGCCAGAGGCTCCTGACTTGGGACAGGCGCAAAATGCGGCGGGTTAAACATGTTTATGAGATCTCAACCTCTCCCTATACCTCTAGCCAATGTAGAAAAGTAAACGCATAACACTACGCACATTAAAAGTCAGTTAAAGAGAAGTCCGAGTCCGATGTCAGAAGATGTAACAAAAGAAAATAAACAAAATGACAATAATACATAAATAACAACAGACTACTAGCAGTTAACTGACATGCCAGCTCCAGACCTCAATTAAACTGATTGAAAGATTATGTCTTCATCATATGAATATCAGGCACAATCCCTCCGTTAGGGTTTAGTATCATACCATCATAAAATATATGAGAAGAGCATAACCCGTGTCATGCCAACAACTGGTTTTAAATAAATGTGTTTAGTTCCGATGCAAAGACCCTATAAGTGAATCAATATTAAAGCCAAAACATGCAATCTTTAATGACCTGACAACAGTATCGTAACTATATCCCTTCTTAATAAGTCTATTTAAAGGTTTTGTTAGCTTCTGAGGTGAATACTGACATTTTTGTGCTTTATATGTATGCATATGTATGTGTGTATGCATGCATGCATGTAGGTATGTAAGTTATGTATATATGTAAGTGAAGCATAAAATAAGATTGGCAAGAAAAAGGGGTAAATGTATTTTAGAAAAAAAATCATTTTTAGATAATGTACATCATGTATCCTATCTTATCTGTACATGTTTATAGAAGTCAACAAAGCTTTTGTACAATGGTATTAACTTTCATATGTTTAATGATTGTTTTCTTTTTATGTGAAACTATAAGAACATATATATAAGTATAATAAGTATAATTGTAATGTTTACAAATATAAAGGTCACGGGTAGTTAAATTGGGGTCAAATTTGTAAATAAAGTTTCATGACAAGAGCTTATAAGAAACAAACATTATCAAATGTAACTTACCATTCTTTATTATTATCCAAAACTTCCAAAACTTGTATAAATCCAAAGGTATAAAATAACAAAAGTATCAAACAGTAACCACGCTGTCTCTCATTCACATATTTCACATGTTTCAAAATTTTATTAAAAGAATCGATAACGGATTTTTCTCCGTAAATTTCACGACACAGCGTCTGTAACATCTTTACTTCGATAAGATTTTATATGGTATTATGATTATTTATCAAGTAATTATAGAAAAATAGAAATGTATTAAAATGACTATGTATAAAATAAAATAAGTTTTACTGTATATTCTCCTGGATATTCAGTAATAATTTTGTGTGACAGGGATACTTGATGGAATGCTGTACATTAAGTATTTAATTTAAACAGCAAAGAGTGCAATAAAGAATTTATGAATGTTAAAAAAACAGTACAGGGTGGAATATAAACAAACCTGTCTGAATTTTATAGTACAACGAAGAATCAGAAGACTGCACATGTGTCGTTTTCATTACATCCTTTAAGATGATCCTGGGGACACATGATACAATCGGTGTTGTTGTGTCCTTGAAAACATCCGATCGACACCATTTTATCCTGGGCGACGTGTCATCCAGTATAAAATTATCTATTCTACTTGTATTCATGCTGTTAACATAACAAACTGGTAGAATCCTCGGGGACAGTATTGTCCACCAGCAGATTTCGATCTCGTGGTGATAAATAAAGACAACAGTAGTATATCGCTGTTCAATAATCATAAATCGATTAAGCGAAAACAAATCCGGGTCACAAACCCAAACCGAGGGAAACACATCAACTATAAGAGGAAAACAACGAAACAACAGAAACACTGAACTGATACATAAACAAACGCAAACATACATAGTAACGAACTATTTGATAATATCTGCCATATGCCTGACTTGGTACTGGGCATTTAAGAAAAAATGGTGGGTTGAACCTTTGCTCAGCCAAACCTCCCGCTTATATTGCAATGTTAAAAATACGGCTAAAATCACAACATTACGTGACAGGAATACAGTAAAAAAAATACGCATGTTCACTCAGGACAGAAAATACATACATAAATAATATAGCAGTACATTACAACATGTAAACCACAGAATAACAACGGAGAAACTTCCATTAATATACGACAGTACACCAGTTCACCACAACAGAATTATGAACCGTGCGTCACATGAATGTATCAACGACACAATAAGTGACGTCGAGGTAATGTCGTAACTACAATCCCGTCCCTTTTCCCGAATGTGACCTAACGAATTAGACTTATTACCGGGTTTGTACTAACACGAGCAGCACGACAGGTGCCACATGTGGAGCAGGATCTGCTTACCCTTTCTGAGCACCTGAGATCATCCTCAGTTTTTGGTGGGGTTCGTGTTGCTCAGTTGTGTTTGTGTACTATTGTTTGTCTGTTTGTCTTTGTCTTTTTAGCCATGTCGTTGTCAGTTTGTTTTCGACTTATGAGATTGAAGGTCCCGTTAGTATCGTTCGCCTCCCTTTCCCCTTACGCCTCCTAATTTTTCAATCGTGGAAATGGAAGCCATTATAGGGATGACGCAATGTCAATCTAAATCTTGCAAACCGATAAATGTATCCACATGGCATCATTATTATCCTTACACGACAGTTATATCTTAAAAGAAAACTTTTCTCCTATCTATGAAGCATCATTGTATATTCTTTTATGCCTTTTCAAACTTAAAACTATTGTCTTAATGGTTGTCAGGGAAATTACGAAAGTTAGAAAAAAAAATCTATTCAAAGATTTCGTGGAAGGGTAGACTAACATTTTCAGAGGTTAATGACTTATTACTCTAGATAATTCACACACAAAATTATTTGTTTAAAAATATACTTAATCTGTTGTCAAAGGCAAATTTCAAGAATAAAATAATTATATGACTAAATTGAAATGAAAAATGAGAGAACGAAAATTTTAAAAAAATCAAGTAAGAAATACACATTAAGTATCAACATTTGAAGGAGCACAAAGCTTTGTTGGTGTTTTTCAAACACAACTTCTCTGTTATTATGACTCACAGAGAGGTATTTCACTTGATCCATGTATTTCCGTTTCATAAACTGTGAATTTATGATTCACTCAATCTACATGTAGGCTAATCAGAAGCGAGATGATAAATATATTCATTAAAGTTATGTACACCGGTATGTAAACATTACCACATGTATTTGTTTATTATTATACATGTCTTGAAGGTATATAATAGATTAAATGTTTTCATTGGTTGAGTTAGAACTGACCATTATATTTGAATAAGGTCAATTCAAATATTTCGTGCTATACTTTTGGCAGTTGTATGAATTTAAGATATTGTCATTCGAGGTTTGCTTTTGGTGCAGTAAAGTTGTAAGCTTGTGCTTAACCTGAGTATGTCAGAGATTAGAGAAGGTAGTCCAATGTCTGAAGGTGAGACTGGACATTCAAACATTTCATCTGAAATTCACTAAATCGCAACCATATAGTAGAAGAGCGATGTGATTTTGCCGATACCTTTGAACTTTTAAAGTGTATTTTGACAATGAATTAGTTAATCTCAAATCAGATTAGGTCCGTAAGCAGCAAAAAATTTAAAAGAAGAATTTTCCTAAAATTCAAGCACGAGGTCAATTAAATTCTATACATGTTTAACGAAGAAGTCATTACCGAGCTAAACAAGGTGTATGGCTTTGTTCCCCGCTCTGAGACGAAGGTATTACGCATTATCTCGCAGACAAGGTTAAGGGCCGAAACAAACTAATACGTATAGGAGATACTTCAGCCGGTGGTTGGGCTACTGACACAGAATATGAATCAAATGTCATCGCTTCGGATTCCGAAGATGAAAAGAAAATCCGTCAGGCGGAGTCCAAAGCCATGCGTTATGTTAAAGATAAATCCGTTGTCCACATACTTACAAGACAACTTCTAGACCAGCTCCTGCTGAAACTGCTCCTAATCCTTATTATGTCAACCAGTACCAGCGTCAAAACCCGCCGCCTTTTCGAGTCGGCAGCGGGCGGCGTGAGCCGTCCCAGCATGACATGTGCCATGCCTGTAAACATTTTAGTCACTGGAGGACGAACTGTCCGCTACTCATACGCAACCAGTTCAACATCAACAATACACCACAGAACAATTAACAACGAATAGTAAGTTAGGTATTCATATTTATTTTCTGATTTTTATAGTGATTATTGTTTAAATCACGATATTGAGATTTTGCTTAGACAAGTAAGATTTTTGAAAATTTCAAATCAAACACGGGTATTTTCTCTGGTGTAAATGGAAGGTTAGCAAAAGTATTCAGTAGTTGGAGCATATTGGTGCAAATTTTTTATTTTAGACTCGTTGAAAATGGATAACTTATTCCATTTATTGATAGTCCTTCGAGCATGTACATGCAAAATAATAAATCTTTTCTGCGGAATGAAGAATTTGTTAGCAAATCTGTAAATGAACTTGTTCTTTCAGGTTGTGTTATTGAGGTCCCTTTCAACCTTACATTATCAATCCGCTGAGCGTAGCTACCAAAAGTCTGGGAAAAGGCGTCTTATTTTAGATTTGAGCACTTTGAATTTATCGGTGAAAAAGAAAAGATTGAATTTGAAAATTGCAAAATAGCTGTGCAATACTTTCAGAAAAAAAATTTTCTGTATAAATTTGATTTAAAATCTGGTTATATTCATTTGGATATATGTCCACAGCTGCACACTTATTTGGGTTTTCGTGGGACGATAAATTCTATTGTTTTACTGTTTTATCATTTGGTCTTTCAACGGGTCCTTACATATTTACCAAGTGTCTCAGACCATTGGTCAAGTATTGGAGAAAAAATGGTATTAAAATCGTTTTATATCTTGATGACGGATTTGGTATGAATAACGACATAAATGAATGTATCAAAGATGCTGAATTTGTGAAACAATCACTTTTAAATGCAGGTTTTCTTCCAAACGAAGAAAAATCAGTTTTACTCCAGTACATAAGTTGGAGTGGTTAGGTATTTTTGGGATTCTTGTAATTTAACTTTATGCATTCCTCAGAGGAGGATTGACGAATTATTACAATCTATCCAAAATGTTTTCAGAGAAATTCCATATATTTCGGTCAGAAATTATGCCCAGGTAACATGTAGAATTATAAGTATGTCCCTGTGATCGGAAATATTTCTAGAATAATGACTAGATATTGTTATATGTCTATTGAAAGTAGAATGTCATAGGATAGTTATTTAGTTTTAGAAAGTAAAAGTTTTGTAATATCAGAATTAAAGTTCTGGCTTGATAACATTATAAATGTCAATTTTAAAACATTAAATCAATATATTCAGTCGTATGTTATGATTTACTCTGATGCTAGCAGCACAGCATAACTGCCGGAGCATGTACAGTAGAGTTGGAAAGTAAAAATTTTCACACTATGTGGAAATCCGCTGAAATGTTAGAGAGTTCCACGTGGAGGGAATTGAAGGCCATCAATTGGCATTGATGTCTTATCGACATGCATTTGCTTTAAAATCCTTAAAATGGTTTACTGATAATCAAAATTTTGTCAGAATTGATCAAGCAAGAAGTATAAAAGAAAAACTGCAAGATATAGCAATTTCTATTTTTTCTACTTGTTTACAAAAGGGAATCTCAATAAACATACAATGGATTCCTAGAGGCGAAAATTTCAAAGCTGATTATATCAGTAAAATAATTGATTATGAAGAATGGGTTTTTCTGAATTTTCTATACTTTTATTAACGACCTTTGGGATCCATATACAGTGGATCGTTTTGCTAGTTCTTGTAACGCAAAATTAAAAGATTTAACTCCTTATTCTGGAATGTAAATACAGAAGCTGTAGACTGTTTTACTCAAAATTGATCTGGTGAAAACAATTGGATTGTACCGCCTATTTACTTAGTGTTGAAAGCTATAAAACATTTAATAAAGCTAAAGGTACTTTAATTGTTCCTAAATGGATATCTGAGACCTATTGGCCATTCATTTTTGATAAAAATGTGAATTACAGAGATTACATATCTGATGTTATTGAATTTAAAAATACAAGCGGTACTTTTGTCAGTGGTTCAAATAAAAAAATCCATTTTAGGCACTGAGTCTTTTATTGCTCCAGTATTGGCAGTGAAATAATATGCGACAAGGATGATAAGGCCCTAGTGCACTAATGTGTTGAAGCTTGCGAGGTTAAATTAACGAGGGCCTAGTACACGAATGTGTATTGTGGCAGGCATGGTCGTTGTTGATAGGGCCCTAGTGTATATATACATTGTAGAAAGCATGGTTGCATTCAACACAGCCTTAATGTATATAATATTGTAGCTGGTACGGTCAAATAAATATTGAGCTCACGTTCTCTGAACACTCTTAAAAAGTACCAGTATGCCTTTAATGGTTTCTGTAAGTGGACTAAATTACATAATATTACTCCATTACTGTGATTACACAGTTTCGTTATATTTGATTCACATTTTACAGAGTGCAAAATCGGCTAGCAAGATAAATGAAGTTATATACGCAATTAGCTGGGCACAAAAACTGGCTGGAATTAATAATGCTTGTAATTCTGATTAAGTAACGTTTGTTAATGAAGGAGCACAGAGAAAATTATCACATTTTATCACTAAAAAGATCCCATTACACCAGACATTTTGCCAAAAATTGTTCATACTTATGGTCAACTTAATAGTAATCTTAAAGATTTAAGAACTGGTTGTATGTGTTTATTAAGCTATTCGTCTGTTTATGTAGTTCATACGTGTTTCTTGTTTCTCGTTTTTATATAGATTAGACCGTTGGTTTTCCGTTTGAATGGTTTTACACTAGTAATTTTGGGGCCCTTTACAGCTTGCTGTTCGTTGTGAGCAAATGCTCCGTGTTGAAGGCCATACCTTGACCTATAATGGTTTACTTTTATACATTGTTACTTGGATGGAGAGTTGTCTCATTGGCACTCATACCACATCTTCCTATATCTATATTCAGGATTTTAAGGTTTTCAGAACTAGCTAATTTGAGAGGCATCGATATAACGATTTATTCTACACACTACATACAATTTGTATTTGGCGAAGAAGAAAACTGATATTTACAGAGAAGGAGGGATGTAAAATTGAGAATGGAAATGGGGAATATGTCAAAGCGACAACAACCCGACCAAAGAACAGATAACAGCAAAAGGCCACCAATCGGTCTTCAATACATCGAGAAAATCCCGCATCCGAAGGCGGGCTTCAGCTGGCCCTAAATAAAAATGTATACTATTCAGTGAAAATGGACATCCTACTTAACTCCAAAACATATAAATGAACTAAAATTAAAAACATACAAGACTAACAAAAGCCAGAGGCTCCTGACTTGGGACAGGCGCAAAAATGCGGCGGGTTAAACATGTTAAGTGAAATCTCAACCCTCCCCTATACCTCTATCCAATGTAGAATAAAGAAACACACAGCAATACGACAGTAAAACTCAGTTTAAAAGAAGTTCGAGTCCGATGTTAGAAAAGGTAACATAAGAAACTAAGCAAAATGAAATTTTATCTCTGGGGATTTTATTTTCGGTGGAACTTATGCTTATGCATATCAAAATCCAAATATATTTTCACCTATCATAGTGGACTGTTTTCCGAAAATTTGTTTTATTAAACATTTGCAATGATTTCAAAGATCTTTACTATAATTTGAGTATACACACGTTTAAAACAAGTATAAGATGCAAAGGATTCTAAATTATGCACCTAAATCAAAGGCTATAAAACAGATGCAAACAATTGAAAAATACCGACTATTGTCATTTTACCTTCACTTTTTGTTTATTCAAATTTAAGTCTTATGTAGACTTATGCGCTTGAAGCGTATTCAATTAAAACTAAAAGTTTCTTCGTTAATAGATAATAAAGGGGATATGAATGAGATATCAATGAGATATCAATGACACAGCAAATCTGTTTAGATTAATCCCATGTTTTTATTGGTATAAATATTCATTTTGTTAACAGTAAATTAAAACCATACTTAATATCATTGTTAAAAGATATGCACACTCACTGTTCTACAATCAGTCGATACCTTTATTTTGGCATTGTACAGTGTCATGTTTTCGCTGACTATTAATGTCATCTTTACATTGTACTGATCGATATTTTAGTCGCAGATACATGATTTTTTAGTTCTTATTGACTTTGAGCTAGCTGTTAGTAACTGTGTGGACTCTCAGATCTGTTCTTTGTGTCTTTTTGTGTTTAGGGATGTATGAATACTCTGCGACGTCCGGTCTGTGTTTTGTTAGAAGTGTTTCTGCTTTGTATCGATCTGATGAGTTAAGCCCTTTTCAAATGATTTTACAGTTCGTTTTAAAATGTACTGTTACACCACTGTCCCAGGTAAGGAAGTGTTGGCCAAAGTTTTGCTCTAAGGTGGGAACGATCTAAAGTCTATATAGAAAATTTGGTTCAAACAAGGTATTGTTGTTTTACTGTAAATAACGGTTGGTTCTGATGAGGTAACGACCTAATGCATAATTTGAAAATTTCGGTTCTGATAAGGTATTATTGTTTTCACTGTTAATAAAGGTTGTTTCTGATGAGGTAACGACCTAATGTCTAATTAGAAAATTTTGATTTGACAAGGTATTCTTGTTTTCACTGTAATTAATAGTTGGTTCCAAGGAGGTAACGACCTGAAGTTTACACTGAAAATTTGGTTCTGACAAGGTCTTTCTATATTTACGGTAATTCTCGGTTGATTCTGAGGAGGTAACGACCTAACGTCTCCATAGAATTTTGTTTCTGAATAGGTCTTTCCATATTTACTGTAACAACGGTTGGTTACTAGGAAGTAACAACATCAAGTCTAATAAGAAGATTTGGTTCTGACAAGGTATTGTTGTTTTCACTGTAATTAATAGTTGGTTCCAAGGAGGTAACGACCTGAAGGTTACACTGAAAATTTGGTTCTGACAAGGTCTTTCTATATTTACGGTAATTCCCGGTTGATTCTGAGGAGGTAACGACCTAACGTCTCCATAGAATTTTGTTTCTGAATAGGTCTTTCCATATTTACTGTAACAACGGTTGGTTCCTAGGAAGTAACAACATCAAGTCTAATAAGAAGATTTGGTTCTGCCAAGGTATTGTTGTTATACTGTATATAACGATTTGTTTCGAAAAGGTAATGACATAAAGTGTTCATAGAAAATTTGGTTCTGACAAGTTATTGTTTTTTTTGTACTGTAAATAACGGTTGGTTTTCAGGAAGTTACGACCTTAAGTTTACTTGAAAAATTTGGTTCTTTCAAGGTGTTGTTGTTTTACTGTAAGTGAAAGTTGTTTGTGTGAAAGTCATGACTTAAAGTCTACATTGGAAATTTTGGTCTCACACGGTATTGCTTTATTCAAAGTTAAAACCGGTTGGTTTTGAGAAGGTTTCGACTAACGTATACTTAGGAAATTCGGTTCTTTCAGGGTATTGTTCTTTTACTGCAAATATGGTTTGTCCTGCTAAGGAGGTAACGACCTCAAAACTACATAGAAGATTTGGTTCTGGCAAGGTATTGCCATATTTACTGTAAATAACGGTTGGTTTGGAGGAGGTACCGACATAACATCTACCTAGAACTTTACCTCTGAATAGGTCTTTCAATATTTACTGTAAATAACGCTTGGTTCTGAGGAATTAAACAACATAAAGTCTATTTTTAAGATTTAGTTCTAACAAGTTATTGTTGTTTTACTTTAAATAACGATGTGTTCTGCTGAGGAAGTAATGATCTACAGTCTCCATAGAAATTTGGTTCTGACAATGTAGAACCATATTTATGGCAAACAGCAGTTGGTTCTGAGGGGTAACGACCTACAATCTACATAAAAATTAGGTTCTGACAAGGTTTTACTTTTAACTGTAAATAACAGTTGCTTCTGACAAGGTATTATTGTTTCTTATGTAAATGACGGTAGGTTCTGAAAAAAACGACCTAAAGTGCACATAGTGTTTTGGTTCTTAGGAAGTAACGACCAAAAGTCTAATTAGAAGATTTCGTTCCAATAAGGTATTTCTATATTTACAGAAAAAAAACGTTTGGTTCACAGGAGATTACGACCTAAAGTCTACTCGGAAAATTTGTTTTTTTACAAGGTATTGTTGTTTTACTAAATAACGGTTGGTTCTTAGAGTAAAGACCCAAAGTCTATTTAGAAATTTTGGTCTGACTAGGTATTGTTTTACTGTAAATACTGTTGGTTTGGAAGAGATAACAACCTAAAGTCTAAAAAAAAAAAATTCTGACAAGGTATTATTGTTTTCACTGTAAATAAAGGTTGGTTCTGAGGAGGTAACGATTTAAAGTATAATTAGAAAATTTCTGACAAGGTGTTCTCAAACTTACTGTAAATAACAGTTGCTTTTGAGGAGTTCACTTCCTAAAGTCTGTATAGCTAATTTGGTTATGGCTATGTAGTGTTGATTTTACTGTAAACATGGCTGGTTCTGATGAGGTAACGACCTAACGACCACATAAAAATGTGGTTTTGAGGAGGAAACAACTATCGCCTTTTTGAAAATTTGAATCTTACAAGGTATTGTTGTATTTTACCGCAAATAACGGTTGGTTCTGAGGAGTAAACGACCCAAAATCTGCATAGAAAATTTGGTTCTGACAAAGTATCATTGTTTTCACTGTAAATAAAGGTTGGTTCTGCGGATGTAACGACAAAAATTCTAATAAGAATATTTTGTTCTGACAAGGTATTGTTGTTTTAACTGTAGGTTCTGATTACGACCTAAAGTCTACATCGAATATTTGGTAATGACAAAGTATTGTTGATTTTACTGTAAACAACTGTTGGTTCTGAAGAGCTAATGACCTAAAATCTATAAAGAAAGTTTGTTATGACAGGTCTTTCTATATTTACTGTAAATAGCGAGTGATTTTAAGGAGTAACAACCTAAAGTCTTTTGAAGATTTGGTTCTGACAATGTATTATTGTTTTCGCTGTAAATGGTTGGTTTTGAGGAGTAAACAACCTTAAGTCTAATTAGAATTTTTTTCTGACAAAGTCTTTCTATATTTACTGTAATAAACGATTGGTTCTGCGGAATGAGGACCTAATGTCTATATAGCAAATTTGGTTCTTACAAGGAATTGTCATAATTTCTGAAAAAAAAAAACAATCCGTTTTGAAGAAGTCACAACCTAAAGTCTTATTATAAGATTTGGTTTTGACAAGGTATTATTGTTTTCGCTGTAAATAAAGTCTGGTTTTGAGAAGGTAACGACCTAAAGTCTAATTAGAAAATTTGGTTTTGACGAGGTATTCTAAGATTTACTTAAAATAACAGCTGCTTTTGAGGCGATCACTATCAAATGTCTATGGCAAGGCATTGTTGATTTTACTGTAGATAATCGTTGGTTCTGAGGAAGTTACGACCTAAATTCTACATCGAAATTTTGGTTCTGACAAAGTATTATTGATTTTACTGCAAACAACTGTTGGTTCTAAAGAGGTAAAGTCTAATAAGAAATTTTGTTCTGACAGGTCTTTTTATATTTACTATAAATGACGGTGTTTTCTGAGGAATGACGACCTAATGTCTACAAAAGACAATTTGATTATGACAAAGTATTGTTTATTTTACTGTAAATAACTGTTGGTTCTGAAGAGGTAATGACCTAAAGTCTAATAAGACATTTGGTCTGACAGGTCTTTCTATATTTTCTATAAATAACGGTTTGTTCTGAGCAATGACAACCTAATGTCTATAAAGAAAATTTGGTTATGACAAAGTATTGTTGATTTTACTGTAATCTACTGTTGGTTCTAAAGAGGTAATGACCTAAAATCTAATAAGAAAGTTTGTTCTGACAGGTCTTTCTATATTTACTTTTAATAACGAGTGGTTCTAAGGAGAAACAACCTGAAGTCTTGTTGAAGATTTGGTCCTAACAATGTATTATTGTTTTAACTGTAAATAAAGGTTTGTTCTTTGGAAGAAATGACCTAATGTCTATATAAAAATTTAATTCTGACAAGGTATTGCCATAATTACTGTAAATAATGATCCGTTCTGTTTAGGACGCGACCTAAAGTCCACATCGAACATTTGGTTCTAACAAGGTAATGTTGATTTAACTGTAAATAACTGTTGGTTCTATAGAGTATACGGCCTAAAGTCTACATAAATTTTAGTTCTGACAAGGTCTTTCTATATTATTGTAAATAACGGTTGGTTCTAAGAAGTAACGACATAAAGTCTTACAAGAAAATTTGCCTATAAAAATAAGTCGGAGGTGTCATTAACGGAAACAGAAGGGTTTGAAAGGTGTTTTAAAAATAAACATACCAATGGTTTAGATATTCCATAACGGTTATCTAAATAATCATTGCGTCATCAAGCGTACTTAGAAATTAAATAAACCTAACCAGTAAATCCCTTGGTCAAATTGGTCTATTGCATTGTGCAACTCTTTATCAAGGATATCATGATTTTAAACACAAGTCCCTGAATCAACATGCTCCATATGTTAATTCACATAAAAGGAGAACGTAAAGAATAAATGAAGTTGTTTTGAACAGATATATCATGTTAAGGAGGGTATTTGAAAATACCAGTCGAGAGAATGTTAAATTTCGCGAGCCACTTGTTAAAAACCAACCAGAGTCCAATACAGTTGTTGTCCATTCGTTGGATGTGTATGTGCTTTTGATTTTGCCATTTGATTAGGGACTTTCCGTTTTGAATTTTCCTCGGAGTTCAGTATTTTTGTAATTTAACTTTATACCACACATTGAATATTAAAGACCTGAAGTTTGCATTAACAACATTTATTAAAAATACAATTGTTTATGTACTTTTGCCTCTTTTAATTAGTAACATTATACATATATATTATAAATATGTTAGTAACTGTAATATATAAAACTATGACCCCGTAATATGTTGTGAAGATCAAACAGAAACAAGATCATTGAATCGTTATGCATTTCATGTTTTCTTTGTTCTCTCAATAAAACTGACGAAATTTAAATTATTTATAGCTGAAACCTTATACCTTTAATTACTTATTTACTACATACCAACTAACATTCAGACAAAATTGTGTTAAAAGCCGAAAATCAAGGTATTACTTTTCTTGAACATTTCAATAGCATATGCATATGAATATTATATTAATGTGATTGCAACATTGTGACAATTCTAATCTCTGTGATCAAATAAATATATACATGTTTTAAAAAGTTAAAAAGGTATTCACAATGATCAAATAAATAAATGAATGTTTTAAATATTTCAAAGAATAAAGGAATTCAATTTGACAGAAGAACAGCCATTTAGAGCTAATTGATTTCCTGTCACACTCATAAGCAGTATTTATAGATAATTGTTTTAGCGGTTAGTTAAAATGATATTTATGAAGAATAAAAAGGTTGACCTTGAATATTTTGAAAATGTTAGAACATATGCGTTTTCAAATACAAAATGAAATATTAGAGATATTTGATATATGTAGTAACTCATTAAAAATCAACAAATGAAACCTAGCAAGGTTTTTGGAAAATATTTACTACATCGTAATGGTTGCCAAATGTTTAATTTTGCAAATATTAACATTAGTAGTGAGAGAAGTGGGGTTCTGGGCCACTTTGTCTAAGGTTGACCCTATGGGGAAAAGGTAGCCTCCTGAGAGGTAGCCTCCGATGTGAGGCTAATTTCTATGACGTCATTTTTAGGTATTATGACATTAATTAATTAAATTAATTAATTTCTTTGGAGATAAGGTCATTATAAAGTGTTACTAATTGCGTTTGTTTTATTATGGATAAGTATATACATTTTTTTTCAATTTTAATTTGATATATGAAAATTCCCAGTCTATTAATAGATATACAGGAAAACCCCACCTTAGTGTGTATTAACACATACATACATTATTGTATTATATGTCTCTGGTATTACATAATATTTATTCACCTACGGCTAAAGACGATTAAGCTGTGATAACATGATTATTAAATCAATATTGAAAGCGTGTTTAAACTTGTCCATTATTGTACGTAGTGACCTTTAACATGTTGATAAGTCAATTAATCCCCATATTGAATTATTGTAAAAATTTCAAGTTGGTCTCTTGAAATCATTAAATCGTTATATTATTGGATTAAATATCTTAATATTTATGGGGTGAAATTTTTAAAGTATTTAATCTTGAATTTATAATATAATTGCTAAATCACTGAAAGCGTGCGTTAACTTGTCTTTGTCGTACTATATAATCTTAGCATGTTTAGACTTGTCAATAATCTGATTTAAATTAGAAGTCGCCATGTTGAAAATATCATAAACATATGTCGCGTTATGCAGTCTTTTGAAAGAATTAAATCATAATATTAGTTGAATTAAATAGTATTATTCTTCCAAAGATGAGATTTATCAAGTATTTATTTTTAATGTGTTCGATGATACATACTGTTATAATACAATTGTCTTTTGTTTAATATCCAACTATCATCATTCCGTTAATCATATAATATATTGTATAAATTGAAAACTTATTTTATTATTTCCTCGAGCATATTCACTTTTAAACTGAAATCCTTTTACTATAAAATGCCAGACTGATAAACAAGACATTTCAACACTTTCTGTTGACCTCAATAACCTGGTGTGATTACGTACATGGGTGAAATGACAATTAATGTAAACAAGTAATTCTTAACAAATAATGATTATTTCTACTTTTTATCAGGCTGTACTGAACCTTTAAGCTTATATTCATTTTGATAAACTTATTCATTAATAAATGCTTTTATTTCAAGTTATTTTGTATTACATCAGGATCAGACTGCAAAATAAATTAGCCTTGCTAGCAAAGAAAATAACGTGTGATCGCTACAACATGTAAATTAAGTTGAACTGATTATCGATCGAAAAAATTGCCGGATTCGAAATTAACCAATCAAATTACGTTAATTGGGGATTTCCACAGGTATCGACAGTTAGCTATAAAACACTGAAAATCTAATCATTTACCATTGTTATCGCGACTATTAAAAGGAAAATCACACAAAATATTTTCTTAATCTTCTAAAGTAAAATAAAGGTATTGTATCATTATGTAAGCTTGATTATCAATTTTAAACGATTTTAAACATTTAGTTTAGTCTTGTAATCATCTAGCCTATTTTTTTCTTTGAATAAATTACCACTTTATTTTACGATAATTATAATTAACAAATAAATGGAATAGACATATGCTTATTTTCAAAATAATGGAAAAAAGGGGAGGCTTTATTTCAATTTTAAGTTCTCGTTAGTTTGAAGTAGTCTCCTGCACTGGTAATGTGTACTGACTTAGGCAGTGTCATTTAGCTTACAATGGAGAGGAGTGTCATGTGGCATGCCCCGCTATAGTCAGGAAGACCCTCCGACTAAAACCTTTGCAGTCTTGCTTAACTGCGAGAGCAGCTCTGTTTCCAGTGATGGAAATGTTGACGGGCGGTGACTACTTTGGCGAAAGCCTTAGTCAAACATTCTTGAATATCAATCAGATCGTTATTCATATCAGTATCAAGACTGGGAACCCATACAGTCGGTAGACTGAGGAGTCGTTTTCCGACCCGTGGGCGAGTACCAGTGGCGATAGGCTCCTTTGATATGAATAATGACTGGTTGTCCGTATCATATTATGATGAATAATAAAAATAAAAATAAAATGCTTTAACAATATTGAGCACACTTTCACTTTTCAGAAAAAGATGGAACCAGCGTCGAAAAAATCAAGATGGCAAAATCTCCAATCAAATGTGGTGTATGCGGAAAATCGTTTTCCCATAAAGAGAGTTTAATGCGCCATAAGAGATCGGTTCATACTGGAACGAAATGGCATTGCGCCACCTGCGATGTGGTATTTTCAAGAAAAGACAACTTCCAACGTCATAAGCGAAACCATGATAAACAACCAGTCCAAAATGGTGGTGGTGTTACCATGACTAGTACAGAAACACATGAAAAGACGGATCCATGCAACTTCAAAGCGCTCAATGGAACCGTTGAAACACATACTATCGATGCAAAAGGATTAAATAAATTCGATCCAATGTCATTCCTGAAAAAAACAGTATGATGATGTTAAAGATGTCATAAAGCGAAACATTAAAGAAAACGGTGGATTGAAGTGGTATCTATCCATGAAGGTTAAAATGAGCAGACGAAAAGAAGATGCCATAGAAACTGCAGAGCCGCATTTCCGGGGAAAATGCCAGACCAGTTTAAAATTGGAGGATATAGATGCCGGACTGAAGGAATCTATCAAAAAGATGTATACATCTTTCATTGAATATCAGCGACAAGGGAGTAATTGGACGGTGGATAAAGTGGTAGATCGTACCATACACATGGCACAGTACAGACCCTAAAAGGCTCAAGTTATATTCCACTTCCAATCAAACTCAGATCATAACATGCCACTATCAATAAGAAAACAAAGACAGCAAATGTTTCATCTGGTCGATTTTGGCAGCAATTCACCCAGCGAAATATCACGGAGAGCGAGTTTGGAAGATGTAAATAGTATATATTAGAGGACCAGCATAGCCATCGCGCACGACACTATCACTGTTCATACTGCTTACACGGATTTACAAAGAAAAAATATTAAACAACCACCTACCAAACCCACGGACCACAGAAAATCGAACTTCCTATTGAAGAAAATAAGTGGTTACATTACAAAGACATACGTAAACAGCTTAAGGTGCCATACATTATTTATGCAGATTTTGAATGTCTTCAAGAACCAATACTAGATAGCAACGAGTGTGATCAAAAGACGAAAAGACTACGTTACATGTGGCTTTGCATATAAAGTCGTTGGTCTTACACATGTAACTTCGAATGAACCAGTAGTGTATCGCGGTGCCGATGCTGCTGATAAATCTATGGAAGGTATGGTAAAGGAACAGGAAGATGCGAGCCCATGATAATGACTGGGAGTGATTGGCAATCGTTTAAGAAGGCAACTCATTGTCACATATGTAAAACAGAACTAGAAAATAGAGTGAGGATCATTGTCACATGACTGAAAAATTTAGAGGGGGCTCATAACAACTGTAATATCAACTATAAATTTACAGGTCGAATTCCAGTTAGTTTTTACAATCTGTTTGATCAAAGAACAAACACAGAATTAGTCAACCATATCCGCAGAGCAATGATGCATTTTACCGCCGCCTCCGCCGCCTCAGCCTCTACCACCGCCGCCTCGCCGCTCTCCGTCGCCTCCACCACCTCCGCCGCGCCTCCGGCGACGGTGGTGTCGGAGGCGGAGGCGACGGAGGAGGCGGCGGAGGCGGAGGCGGCGGCGGAGGTGGAGGCGGCGGAGGCGGCGGATCCGGCGGCGGCGGATGCGGCGGTGGATATGCATCATTGCTCTGCGGATGTGATTGACTAATTCTGTGTTTGTTTCTTTGGTGTCGTAAACAGATTGAATAAAATGCTCCGCAGGGCGCAGCTTGATACGACCGCAGAGGTCGAACACTGAACAGTTGGGGCAAGTATGGACACAACATTCAAGCTTGATACAGCTCTGAATTTGGATTGTGATTAAATATTTGACACAGCATAGGTTTCTGACACAGAATGAATGTGGTCTAAGAACTTAAAAATTTTAAATTGGACATTCACCTATTATGGTCCAATATCCAAAATCTAAATACATGGTTAGATTCAGCATATCAAAGAACCCCAAGAGTTCAATTTTTGATGAAATCAAACAAAGTTTAATTTTGGACCCTTTGACCTCAATGTGGACAAAGTTGATAACGGGGCCCAAAAATCAAAAATCTAAATACATTGTTAGATTCAGCATATCAAAGAACCCCATATAATCAATTTTGTTGAAATCAAACAAAGTTTAATTTTGGACCCGATTTGGACCAACTTGAAAACTGGGCCCATAATCAAAAATCTAAATACATGTTTAGATTCAGCATATCAAAGAACCCTAAGAATTCAATTTTGTTAAAATCAAACTAAGTTTAATTTTGGACCCTTTGGACCTTAATGTAGACCAATTTGAAAACAGGACCAAAAATTAAGAATCTAAATACATGGTTAGATTCAGCATATCAAAGAACCCCATATATTCAATTTTTGTTGAAATCAAACAAAGTTTAATTTTGGACCCGGATTTGGACCAACTTGAAAACTGGGCCCATAATCAAAAATCTAAATACATGTTAAGATTCAGCATATCAAAGAACCCTAAGA